>JAJIYU010000637.1:0-48036 GCA_030144865.1 Tinospora cordifolia
AACAATTTCTCATTGTTTATGTTAATTTGTATATATATCTGTATCACGTTTCTATATTAATTTTATGAATTTTTTGGATAAGTAAATCGAGGTTCCTTGGTATATACACATCAAAGATGACAACCTAAATAAAAACAATTTAAAACTTGTTCAATTAATTTGGTTTTTTAGGTTTTTTTTTTCCTACCAATTGATATTTCTTGACATAGCATCATAATTCATATATATATATAGCTCAAGTAAGACACATTTGGATGTTTTATTTATTTATTTATTTATTTTAAGAACGAAACGCATTTGGATAATTAGTTAATTATTAGATAGCTAATGGGACATTTTAATAGGGCGGTTGTCAAGCAGCAGCCTCATGAAATGCATGTAAATGGCAGCGCCGCGTGATGTTTGGTGCTCCTATTTGGAATTAACGAGCAAACGGCTGCATTTTGACAAGTGGCTGTATAATTGAAAATACATCATCTAAGACTAACTTATTGAATTTAATTATTTGGTCGTATATATCACGCATGTATGTGCAATCACATATTCATCACTTAACTTAGTTATTTATATGACAAACAAATATATTTATTTATAACTTCATCATGCTTTTACCAAGTATATATATGCACCATGAAAAGCTCTTTTCTTTTTCAATCTCTTTGCCCTACGTTTTTTCCCCACTATAGATTTTTCAGCCCAAACTTTCCATCATCTCTTCTAAGTCCTTTTCAATACTCTGTATTCAATGAGAGAGTTTTCAAATATTGGTCATTTTTTTTTTCAATGTTCTAATTAATTTAGACCATTATACCTTTTTACTTATTGTATATTACAATCAAAGCTTCCCTTCAAAGTAAGAAAATTGTTTTGTATTGTTTATCGAATAATAATTTGTATATGCATGTATACTTAAAACAACTTAAATTTATTTATTTTACCTATCTTCTTCATTATTTATTTGTTAATGATATATTTATCTTCATTTTTTTTTGTACCAAGTATTTGTTAGTTTATTTTTTTTTTTAAAATAAATATGTGCAAACAAGTTTAGTCCCAAAAATTAAGATAATTATTTGTAATTTATTAAATTTTATAATTGAAATTCTCATTTATATTGCATAAAATAACTTTTAAAAAATTCCTTTATTTATTTTAGAATAAACATTAAGCAAATTATGAAATTATGTTATTTTAGAAAAATTCACTTATCTTATAAAATTTATTTTTATTTAAAAGTTTAATTTTATGTAATATAAGGCGTGAATATTGAACTTTTATTATTATAGGATCGTGTATTAAATCTTAGAGTCAATGCTTAGTTAGAATTTAAAAGATGACACGTAAATTATGATTAAATTAGCTTAAGATAATTTGATTAATAATTTGATAATGTGACTACTATTAATAACTTCACTTAAGTTTATTAGATTTTATTTAATTTATTTCATTTTGATTTTTGTCTTTCTTTTAATGTTTTTCACCTTTTGATACAATTTTACTTAAACATTTTATTAGGTTTTATTTTTTAGATTATATGCTTCTTCTTTCACCTTTTTTAAAATATATGCTTAAAACTCTTTAAAAATACATATGCTTAAAACTTTTTAATGTTTTTGACCTTTTGGTATAATTTTGCTTAAACATTTTATTAGGTTTTATTTTTAGATTATATGCTTCTTCTTTCACCTTTTTAAAAATATATAATTTAAATCTATATTTTTTTTAGTCTAACACTTCTTTTTGTTTTGGATATGATGTTATTGAGGCTTTTTTTACTGCATATCTTAACGATACTAATTGTAAAAATTTTGTTCATTTTAATGGATATATGATACCAAACTTTTTTATTAAAATTTTCATATTATTGTTATTTTTCTTTAAAATATTTATTTATTTTATCAAATTTTATGCATATCAATTTAGTTTTCTGTTTATGGGTATTAATATATAGGTTTTCATTAGATATTTATATATATATATATATATGCATTTATGGGTATTAATATATATATATATATATATATATATATGAATGATATTTGATATATATATATATATATTTACTCATTACTTTATAGTGGGATGGATAAATGGTTTTTTTTTCAAATTCATTAATTATTTTAATATAAAATAATGATAATAATTATATTTATGTATAATTGTAAAAAATAGATTAATTTTAGTCCACTATGAAAATAATTATTATTTATCACATTTAACCAAAAATAGCTATCTGTAGATTGTCAACATGTAACATGACCTTTGTTTTTTCTTTATTTAATAAAAGATTTTAATTTGTATATTGTAGGACTGCTTTAATTAGTTGTAACAGACAATGCTATGCATATGTACATTCTTATAAAATCATGTACATGTTATATATCTTACTTTCTTACGGTCAAATGTATTAAGATCACTATTTTATTGACTAAAGTACTTAAAAAAAAAAGCTATTGTTACTTATTTTATATAAATTACAAAATTGTTATTTTGTAGAAGTATTTGAATAATATTTTATATTATGTTAATTATTTTGTTTAATTATATAAATACGATTAATGCTCCAAAATTATACTTTTAACACATGCAAAGTACGTAGCCAAGCTAGTATATATATATATATATATATATGAATGCCCCTCTTTATTTTCATGACCTTTTATTTTGCATTTGCATTTGTCGGCCAAGATTTTATACATTGGCCTAAAATCACGAAATCTCATTCACCTCCGCGCCGCCCTTTTTATTGCCACAATTAACTAGCATTTTATGAAAAGGTTGAACTTTCCAAAAACTTCCACCCTTTTTATTGCCACAATTAACTCGTATTTTCCCTTTTTATTGCCACAATTAACTAGCATTTTATGAAAAGTTTGACCTTTCCAAAAACTTGAAAGTAATAACTTGTTGAATTTTAAAGATTGATGTTTTCACAAAAACTTGCAAGTAATAACTTGTTGCAATTTTAATGATTGATATTTTCACAAAAACTTGCAAGTAATAACTTGTTGCAATTTTAAAGATTGATGTTTTCACAAGGAAGCCATTGAAGTCTTCTGACAAATTGAGATATTGTCATAGAATGATCGAATTACATCAAAAGTCTTTATCCGTGGCTTCTAGGTCGAAATTAATAACTAGACTTTAATGAGATGAGTCAATCCTAAGAATAGAAGGCGGAAGTTAGATAGAGCCAATGATTTCTCCCTACCGATTGGGCTACGAACATATTAAAAGCAGTCAATTGGAGCGCAATGAGTTAACTAGAATTAGGTTGATTAGAAACTAAGTTCTTTAGTTAATTTAATATTGTCAAAATGTGTGTAATATTTATGTGTACCACTGAGGTCATTTATCATCTATTACAAAACAATGGATAAGTTACATATCCCAATTTCAGTGGGAGTTGAGAAAACAGTGATCAAATAGAGATAGACACAAAACAGAGAATTATCTTCTTCTTATAATGATAAAAAAAGAGAAAAAAATAGAAATAATAGATTGGTGGGGCCACAATAAAATAAATAATAGAAAGTTACATAAACTAAAACAATCAAAAGACTATATTGAGGTTCTCTACATAAACCCTATTTCCTCTTATTTTAAACCATTCTAAACTTTTTCAAACCCCAAAATTGTCAATGATGAATGAGATAACAACTAGAAGGCACTCGTGGAGGTCTCAAAACACATTCAAAGATGTAGATTGACAATCAAATATATAATTTATTTCCTTCTTTTTTGTATTGTTTGAGTATGGTTTAGAAAAATATATAGTTTGAATTTTTAGATATAAATTGAAATTGTTGGATTGAGGACAAATCATTCAAATTGTAATTTGATTGATAAGGTTGATTAAAAAATTCGGCCTTTGTGCGGTTGGGTGACTGAAGATCAGGATGTTACACTTTATGCCCAAAACTCTAGTCTCTTTGTAGTCAAAATTATACTAACTCATTCCCATAGTTGAAATATGGATCCATTTGTCTCATTAATACCTTAGTGATATCTTGGCACATCAAGGGCCGACCAACTATGTCCATGTGAAAATCTAAAGTTTGGTGCAAGAAAGCAACACAAGAAATTGTTAGAGTTTTTTCACCTTACTAAATTTTGATCAGATTATCAACAATGACAATATTCTTTATAGAGAATTTGTTTTTAAACACAACCACTAGACACATGGAAGAAGGGTGTTAACTCATTTGATGATTTCAATAATCTATTGGAACAAATAATCAATAAATTAGGAGACTTGTTGTATGATGGGTTTAGGGATGTTATTAGGTTGTGGAATCTTGCACTCTATGTGGTATATCACTTGTAGACCAACATAAGAAACACACTCCGTACCTTGTAAAACTTTAAGGGACCCTTTGGCTCACCTTGAAGTAAATCTAACTGTATGGAAGTCTCCAATTAGGTTCACGTTCCTTTTAAATTTTAAGTCATTATATGTATGCATATTCCTTTCTTTGGGTCTTTTAAGTTGCATTTAGGAGAATTTTTTTTTTCAATCACAAAAAGTTACTTTGATAGGGATATAGTTTTGCATAAATTGAGATCAAGCTCAACTATATCATTAGCTTGGTTTTTAATGAGTTAAAAGTGAGAAACTATCTCCTTTGCCTATTGTCTCCTAAGCTTGATAGTTTAAGTTGATCTTCTCATTCGTGAAGTAAGAACTAAGGGCACCCATAGCATGGATTAGAGGAATAACAAAAATATATCAAAGCTTAGGCCTCACTCACTCGTTTGTACCCTTTTCGTATACATTAAATTGGTGAGGAAATTAGTATTTCTGTGCTAGCAGTCCAATGTATATATTATTGATATACACAATTCGTCAGACTATTTATACTTGAAAAAACTTGAATTGATCACATTTTGGTTTGAGCTACTCAACATCTCTTTTACATTTTATAAGAATATAGAAGTTTGGATTAACCAAATTTGGATAATATGGTGGCAGACCCGGTGGTTTCTCTATTTGGTAAATGTTGGGTTGTTAGTTTTTTCTTTTGTGTTAAATAAGCTGGTGGTTTTCCTTATTACTAAAATGCCCTTAAATATATAATATGAAAATTTTATTTCTTTTAGTTTGAGATTTAAAAAAGAGGGTAATATCAGGTATGTTGAAAAAAATAGCACACGGGAAGTAAGAAGAATTGGCATCATAAATATGACATTTACACCAAAATTTTTATTTTTGAGTTCGAATTTTTCTCCAAAAAAAATAGAAAGGGAAAATTGCAATTTTTGGTGCACATGAGTTGCTAATTTTCTGTTATGGGGGGATGATAGAATTCTAGTAGTACTAGAATTGTAATCTAGATTATCTAATTCTAAAGTTTCAATTTGAGTCAAACTAATGTTATTAGAAGTTTGGATAAGGTCCAACTAGGTAATCTGAGTTAATCTCTAATTGGGATTATCAGATAGTTTAGAAGTCTATAGAGTTTAGAACAAGTATCTAAAAGAGTCTATAAATAGACCTTATGAAATTCAATATGTAATTAAATTCGGTATAGAAAATAATAAAGTTTAAAGCAGAGGTTTTTATTCCAATAGAATCAGCCATACCACGTAATTCATAACTTATAAAGATCCACTCTTAACTAGTGTAACCATATCCAAATTCCTCTAATGATATTACATATACAATGATAATTATAATTATACAAAAGTACAACTTATGCAAAATACTTAAACCTACGCACCCAGCAGTTATTGAAGAGTCAACTATCCTTCTTGTGCTAGTTTCTTCCCTTTCTTATCTATTTCTGAAATGTTAAAAATTAAGTGAGCTACAACATACCCAGTGAATATTCTTTATCTAAGGCATTTAGATGCATTTAAATAAATATGCAAATTCTCAAATCAAATAAAACATTCAAATTCAGCATACTCATTTACACAATACATAAATGCATTTAACATAGTGCTCATGCTAATTTAAAACAATTGTGCACCTCCTTATCCTTCCATTTAAAATAATTATGCATCTCCTTATCCTTCTAGATTTAGAGTCAGTCTCACTTCTTGTTTGGCCTCAACAAAAGTAAACTACAACTCTGATTTTTCCCATTTCTGACTCATTTCGAAGATTATCACATAGGAAAAGGCCGATACTTTTCATGGCTCAGTCTCATAGGATTATCACATAAAGAAGTATTATTCTTCATGGCTCGGTCCATCGAAACGATATCATATTTTAGATCTGCTCTTACAAATCCAAAACACGTTGCCATGTAAATAAAATTTCATGAAAGCTAAATCAAATGCAACATATGCTCATATCAATAACATGCTTACATTCAAACCATTTTTTATCTACAATGTTATATAAATAACAAAGATAAAGAAATACTCACAGAATACCAACACTAAACCCCATTGGCACGCAACTCACTCCCTGGTAAATAACCAGTTTTTCCAACTTTTACTGTAAAATTCAATAATATATAATCCATCATTTCATATCATATCAGGCGCATCCATTCATGTTTAAGAAAAATCAGAAGTTTTCAACATAAAGCAATATTCTCCGAAATACCCAAAAATAAATATTACTCACCAAAATTATTGTCAATTAATTTTCAGTATCTACTTCAACCTCTATACTCAATTCACCAGAATTATCCTATCAAAATAATTTCAAAAGTATAAATCAAATTCAAATTTATTTCTATAATCAATTTCTAACGTATTTATTTCTCATTTTTAATTATACACGCACATCAGACCTCACGTATTGATGTGCATTGACTCGAATAATCTCAATAATCATAAAAACTAATTTTCTGCTCATATTAAATATTTTACGACAAAAAATAACTTAAATAGGCTTTTAAATCATATTTTTCATAATTTTCTATATTTTTTTCTTAAAAATTGTTCAATTGTTCACCAAAATTTCAAATGATATCCAAAATTAATAATTTTAGTGTTGATAGGTACGTATTTTCGTTATCTACATTTCTATAGCTTCAAATCAAGCTTTCATTGGGGTTTAATACTATCAAAAGCCTATCAAGAGGTTATAAAACTTTGGGTATTTATTTTGATACCTACAGGATAAATGAACAAAATGTAACCACATATCTAAGATCTAATTATCACTAGAAGTGTTTTGGTATATTTTTTTATTGAGTTTTACTCACTGTAAAAAAAATATCAAATTTTTGGGTACAGCTATAAAGCATTGTCTACAGTAAAAATTACATCCCTAGGATTGTAGTACTCGGCTTATATAGCATTTTTGTAACAAGAATTTGAAAAAATAGCTTACTTGCGTCTTGTTTCTATTTGTTGGACGTCCCTAATGATGAATCCGGCGATAAAATCAGATTCTCCCCTTTTTCTGTTTGTTGGACGTCCTGTTTTTGTTTTTTTCCTCCTGTGCGGTGCGTCCCGTAAAGAATGAAGAGATGAAGAAATGAAGAAATGAAAGATTTAAGATTTGAGCAACAAAGGCAACCAACCCACTATCATTAAATGGTAAAGGAGATTACCAAATTACCCTCATAATCAATTAACCCACCATGTATCTATATGGTAATTTCACCTTCAATGCATTAAATTAGCCATCTTAAATTTTTTTTTCTATTTTTTTTTCCAACCCAATGTGCCAAGCTAAGGGATATATATATATATATATATATTTTTTTTTTTCAATTATCAAATTGACCATAATTAAAGGGCTTGCTCCACTTAATTGCCCATTAACAATCCACTTGATAATGTATTATATACATACATAGTATCTTTAATTATTTCTTTTGTTATTATATATATATATATATATATATTTATATTTGAGCAATCTTATTCAATACATATTATTTCATTGTGTATATATATATATATACATATATATTTAACCAAAATTATACTCCCATTACTCATGCTTATACCTTAATTTAAATTAAGTAACTCAATTTTATCAATCTCTACACATCTATTTACTTCAATTAATTTATATACGTAATATGTATTTTTAATACATGTATATTATTAATACGTACATACACACGTACTCCATACAAATACGTATATTTTTACACATCTACTTTTATTTTAAATAATTTATGTATTAAATTAAAATATAGAGTATTACAATTAATTTATCTATCTTCTTCATTAATTATTTGTTAATGATATATTTATGTTCAAGATGGTTTTTTTGTATCAAGTATTTTTTAATTTATTTTTTAAAAATAATTAAGTGCAAACGAGTTTAGTGCCAAAAATTAAGATAATTATTTGTAATGTATTAAATGTTATAATTGAACTTCTCATTTATATTGCATAAAATAACTTTTAAAAAATTCATTTATTTATTTAGAATAAACATTAAGCAAATTATCAAATTATGTTATTTTAGAAAAATTCAATTATCTTATAAAATTTATTTTTTATTTAAAAGTTTAATTTTATGTAATATAGGCATAAATATTGAACTTTTATTATCATAGGATTGAGTATTAAACATTGGAGTCAATGCTTAGTTAGAATTTAAAAGATGATAGGTCAATTATGATTAAATTAGCTTAAGAGAATTTGATTAATAATTTGATAATGTGACTATTGATAATAACTTCAGTTAAGTTTATTAGGTTTTATTTTATTTATTTCATTTTGATTTTTGGCTTTCTTTAAATGTTTTTTTGGCCTTTTGGTATAATTTTGCTTAAACATTTTATAAGGTTTTATTTTTTAGACTTTATGCTTCTTCTTTCACCTTTTTAAAAATATATGCTTAAAATTTATTAAAAGTATATGCTTAAACCTTTTTAATGTTTTTGACCTTTTGGTATAATTTTGCTTAAATATTTTATTAGCTTTTATTTTTTGATTATATGCTTCTTCTTTCACCTTTTTAAGGATATATAATTTACATTTAGATATGATGTTATTGAAGTTTTTTTTTTTTTAATGCATATCTTAAAGATGCTAATTGTAAAAATTTTGTTCATTTTAGTGGACATATGATACCAAACTTTTTATTAAAATTTTGATATTATTGTTATTTTTCTTTAAAATATTTCTTTATTATATCAAATTTTACGCATATCAATTTAGTTTTTTGTTTATGCATATTAATATATAGGTTTTCATTAGATATCTTATATATTAATTTGATATATATATATATATATATATATATATATGTTTACTCATTACTTGATAGTGGGATGGATAAATTGTTTTTTTTTTCAAATTCATTAAGTATTTTAATATAAAAATAATGAATAATAATTATATTTTTGTATAATTGTAAAAATAGATTAATTTTAGTCCACAATGAAAATAATTGTTATTTATCAAATTTAAACAATAATAGCTATTTATAGATTGTGAACATGTAACATGACCTTCGTTTTTTCTTTATTAAATAAATGATATTAATTTGTATATTGTAGGACTGCTTTAATTAGTTGTAATAGACAATACTATGCATATATACATTCTTATAAAATCATGTACATGTTATAAAAATATACATCTTGTTTTCTTATGGTCAAATGTATTAAGATCACTATTTTATTGACTAAAGTACTTAAAAAAAAAAGCTCTTGTTACTTATTTTATATAAATTACAGAATTGTTATTTTGTAAAAGTATTTGAATACTATTTTATATCATGTTAATTATTTTATTTAATTATATAAATACTATTAATGCTCCAAAATTATACTTTTAACACGTGCAAAGCACGTAGTCAATCTAGTGTATATATATATATGAACGTCCCTTTTTATTTTCTTGACCTTTTATTTTTCTTTTGCATTTGTTGGCTAAGATTTTATACATTGGCCTAAAATCACGAAATCTCAATCAGCTAGAATAAAACAAGCTTTTGTTAATTGCACCCAAAAAAAAAAAAAAAGAAAAAGTAAGTACACGCATATCAGCTACAGCTGATGTAGAACCTTGTCACGGGCAAATTCAAACAAAAGCATATAAAAATTGGACAGAAAAAATAATTACTTTTTTTTTTATACCATAGGCATAATTACAAAAAGATTTCTCAGAATGTTCAATGGAGGTCGTCTTTTTCCGCCCCCTTTTTATTGCCACAATTAACTAGCATTTTATGGAAAAGGTTAACCTTTGCAAAAACTTGAAAGTAATAACTTGTTGAATTTTAAAGATTGATATTTTCACAAAAGTTTGCAAGTAATGACTTGTTGCAATTTTAATGATTGATATTTTCACAAAAACTTGCAAGTAATAACTTGTTGCAATCTTAAAGATTGATGTTTTCACAAAGAAGCCATTGAAGTCTTCTAACAAATTGAGATATTGTCATAGAAGGATCGAATTACATCAAAAGTTTTCATTGGTGGCTTCTGGGTCAAAATTAATAACTAGACTTTAACGAGATGAGTCAATCCTAAGGATAGAAGGCATAAGTTAGATAGAGCCAATGATTTCTCTTGAAGTTAGATAGAGCCAAAATGATTTCTCCCTACTGATTGGGCTACAAACAAATTAAAAGCAGCCAATTGGAGCTCAATGAGTTAACTAGAATTAGGGTTGATTAGAAACTAAGTTCTTTAGTTAATTTAATATTGTCAATATTGTTAGAAAAAATAGTTATGTTTGAATAGAAATAAAAGATTTTTAAATAGTCTCACATTGCTAAAATTGAAAAAGAATAGCTAAGATATAAGGGGATAGTGTAATAGTCTCCTTAGTTGGAAGAAAAAGAGACAATGGGCCCATCTTTGATTCATTAAGCCCTTATTTTATTTTTTAAATTTAAATTTTCGAATTAAAACTGTCTTAAGACAGTTTTGGGCAGTTTTTTACTGTTAATTAGTTTGGTGACTGTTTGAAAATTCGTACCAATTCAAACACACCTTTTCTAATTTAATATATAATATATATTTTTTACAGAAAAGAGTATCTTGATCAACAAAGAAGGAATTCCATAAATTTTGATTAATTCCAGTTTGACAAAAATCGAATTTTGGTGCTGTAATTCGATTTGAACAGTTGTTTCTTGAGAGACAGATTCCATAGTCTTCAAGCACTCGGAAAGAGAACAAATTCTGTCTTAGGACATTGCTCTCGCAAGTCTCTGTTCTGATTTTCTATTCTCTTTATAATTATTTTTTTTGCATTATTATTAGTATTATCTAACAAATATGTGTGTAATATTTATGTGTACTACTGAGGTCATTTATCATCTATTACAAAACAATGGATAAGTTACATATCCCAATTTCAGTGGGAGTTTTTCCTAGAGAAAACAATGATCAAATAGAGATAAACACAAAAAAGAGAATTATCTTCTTCTTATAATTATAAAAAAAGTGAAAAGAGACAAAAATAGAAATAATAGATTGGTGGGGCCACAATAAAATAAATAAATAAATAATAGAAAGTTACATAAACTAAAACAATCAAAAGAACATATTGAGGTTCTTTATATAAACTCTATTTCCTCTTATTTTAAACCATTGTAAACTTTTTCAAACCCTAGAATTGTCAATGATGAATGAGATAACAACTAGAAGGCACTCGTGGAGGTCTCAAAACACATTCAAAGACGAACATTGACAATCAAATATATAATTTATTTCCATCTTTTTTTGTATTGTTTGAGTATGGGTTAGAAAAATATATAGTTTGAATTTTTAGATATAAATTGAAATTGTTGGATTGAGGACAAATCATTCAAATTGTAATTTGATTGATAAGATTGATTAAAAAATTCGGCCTTTGTGCGGTTGGGTGACTGAAGATCAGGATGCTGCACTTTATGCCCAAAACTCTAGTCTCTTTGTAGTCAAAATTATACTAACTCATTCCCATAGTTGAAATATGGATCCATTTATCTCTTTAATACCTTAGTGATATCTTGGCACATCAAGGGCCAACCAACTATGTCCAATTGAAGATCTAAAGTTTGGTGCAAGAAAGCAACACAAGAAATTGTTAGAGTTTTTCCACCTTACTAAATTTTGATCAGATTATCAACAATGACAATATTCTTTATAGAGAACTTGTTTTTAAACACAACCACTAGGCGCATGGAAGTTTGGTATTAACTCATTTGATTATTTCAGTAATCTATTGGAACAAATAATCAATAAATTAGGAGGCTTGTTGTATGATGGGTTTAGGGATGTTATTAGGTTGTGGAATCTTGCACTCTATGTGGTATATCACTTGTAGACCAACATAAGAAAAACACTCCCATAAGTACCTTGTAAAACTTTAAGGGACCCTTTGGCTCACCTTGAAGTATGAGCTAACTGTATTTAAGTCTCCAATTAGGTTCACATTCCTTTTAAATTTTAAATCATTATATATATATACATATTATATTCCTTTCTTTGGGTCTTTTAAGTTGCATTTAGGAGATTTTGTTTTTTTTTTTTTTTCAATCACAAAAAGTTACCTGATTTATTCAAGGCTACTTTGATAGAGATATAGTTTTGCATATATTAAGATCAAGCTCAACTCTTTTAGTAGCTTGGTTTTTAATGAGTTAAAAGTAAGAAACTATCTCCTTTGCCTATTGTCTCCTAAGCTTGATAGTTTAAGTTGATCTTCTCATTCGTGAAGTAAGAACTAAGGGCACCTATAACATGGATTAGAGGAATAACAAAAATTTATCAAAGTTTAGGTCTCACTCACTCGTTTCTACGCTTTTCGTATGTATTAAATTGGTGAGGAAATTAGTACTTCTATGCTAGCAGTCCAATGTGTATATCATTGATATACAATTTGTCAACTATTTATACTTGGAAAAACTTGAATTGATCACATTTTGGTTTGAGCTACTCAACATTTCTTTTACATTTTATGAGAATATAGAAGTTTGGATTACCTCAAAATGAGTTTAAAAAATGAGAATTTGCAGTTCTTAAAATTATAAATGCACTCCCTTAAGTACCTTGTAAAACTTTAAGGGAGCCTTTGGTTTGCCTTAAAGTATGATCTTAAGTACTCTTCTTTTGTATATATTTCAAGAAGAGTACACGTGTATATATTTACATGGTTCTCTAGAAAATAAAAGATACATAAGCACTACACAATTGAAAATTGTTAAATATGAAATTACATATATATAGAGAAATAGAAATAGAGATTTGCATTATATATATATATATATATATATAAGATATGATATCGAGTATATAAAATATTTGATATCATGGTATGATATGGAATATATATAAGATATAATATTGAGTGGTAACAAATAGTAGATGACAAAGCCAAGAAAAAGATTCAATGCGAGAGGAAAGCAACATCTAGAGCAAGAATTGTTTGGAAAAAAATAAAAAACCAAATTTGGATATTATGGTGGCAGACCTGGTGGTTTCTCTATTTTGTAAATGTTGGGTTGTTAGTTTTTTCTTTTTGTGTTAAATAAGCTGGTGGTTTTCCTTATTACTAAAATGCCCTTAAATATATAATATGAAAATTTTATTTCTTTTAGTTTGAGATTTAAAAAAGAGGGTAAGATCAGGTATGTTGGAAAAAATAGCACAAGAGAAGTAATGTCGGGACCCCTTCTCTAGGCCGAAGGGTGACCCGACCGGCACGGCAGCTCAACGAATTGACTCATCGAGTCGAGTCCTCTCAGCCGCCGTTAAGCCTTTCCAACCTTGACATCCATGCCACATCAGAGTAATTTAAACATCCATTTAATTAAGGTGCGAAAGTAAACGATGTATTGTATGTTATCATGTTCCAAAAGTACAAGCGTACATAGTTCGACATTTAGAAGTTCAGACTCACAAAAAAAAAGATGACCGACCTATCGATAGAAACAAAAGGGAATATGGGACCACAAGGGGACTAGGCTATCACCACGCCTTTCCCTCTATCAGTCGCTGAGGAACCTGAAATGTTAGTAGAGTAGTGAGCCTAATATTTAACATGGCTCAGTGAGTAGAAAGACCAGTATATCATCAAACTAGCACTCCGAAACTTTTGCATGTATGCATGAGTAGTAATTGGAAGCATGGTATGTAGTAAAACAGTTATAAATAGTGCAACAGTTAAAGAAAAGTAATTTAAATACATGCAGCTCAAAACTATATCTAGACTAGGGTTTAAATCATCAATACAACCCTATGGTCATCACTTGAGTGGGTCATGAGTCAGACGTACCGACCACTCAAGCGGGTCAAGGGCTAGGCGCATTCATCGAACGCCCTAACCCTGCGCTCGGTCCTCAAGTGTTATGCTTGAGCGGGTCTGAGGCTAGGCGCACTGATCATGTGCCCTGCCCCCATCGCTCGGTCCTCGAGCCTAATCCAATCACATCGTGTACCTGACCCTGCGCTCGGAGCTCGAGCCTATGGTCTTACTACCAGTGTACGATTACATATATTTCAAATTAACCATGTAGTTCAAACATATGAAACTATTCAATCGATGAAAATTTCAATTATTTTTCATGCAAGGAATACAGTTAAGATAACAACTAGGTCAAACTACTCACCTCGGGTCCCGTGCATTGATGTCCCCTTAACATTCGGCCCAGTCCTGTGATATACGCTCAAGTCTGCATTATATTAACTCAATTTCAGTTCCTCATGAAATGTTGTTTAATTCCAGTCCCACTAACCCTAGTCGGTCTTAGTCGACCCAAAATTCGACTCGGTTAAACCTGGTCAACCTTGGTAAAACTCGGTCACCTTAGTCAAAGTTGGCCATTATTGGTCAATATGGTCAAAATCAAGTCAATTGGGTCAAAATTTCTAATTTTTAACACTTAACTAATTCTAAGCCTTTTAGTTTAATTTGCACAGCAAATTTGTCAATTTTTTTGCGATCAATCCAGCTGTTTGATTTACGCAAAACTTTCCAGATTTTATTCAAACCCTTCAAATATTTACTAAAATTTTATGTTTCTATTTTTTTATTTCCATTGACACATTTTCCAACTGAAATAACAAGAATCTTCAATTCTAAATTTTTCTTTCTATCTATAGAGTGGAGTTCCTGAATTTTATGTGATAAATCTGACCGTTGGATTTGTATGAAAATTTTCAGATTTGATTTAAATCATTCAAATGTTCCCCAGAATTTTTTCTTCAAATTTTCTGATCTAATTTACTACTGTTTTTGAGTGGAATCATAGAGATGCTCAATCTGGTCCTATTTGTTCTAATTGTGCAGTAGGACTTCACAATTTTTTTGCTGTCAATCTGTATATCGAATTTATGCAATATTTTTCCGTTATGATCTACACTTCCTAAGGTATCTCCAGAATTTTATTTCATAAATTTTGGACCCCATTTAGTATGTTTTCCAAGGGTGACATCAGGAAATTTTGGTTTTCCGGATTGCATATGACAGACAGTCACGAGACAACTTATTTAACCCCCTTAGACTTATCTATTTGTGACCAACTTCTTACACAACATTCCTAGTTTTTTCATGAACGTATCCTCCAAATTTCAAGCAAATCAGACATATCTAAGTAATTTTAAAAATTCATAACAGCAAGCACAAAATCATGGTATCATGACAGATTTTCCAGAATTTTTTCTAAGTATTAGATTAGCATGTCCGGCAGCCTATTTCGACACCCTTTTTGACGTGGTTCAAGTGCTCATTAGCCATTCTTCATAAAATAGAAAATGAAGTAGACATAACAAGCTTTGAAAAGAGCCATATTACCTTAAAATTCGAGCTCAGACGAGGGAGAAATCGGCTCACAAAACTCGGTCGAACACACTTGTTTGGTTTTCTGGGTTTCGCAGTGACAAACAGCCCCCCTTCGACACCATTTTCGACATGTTTCAAGATGTCAGTTGGTGTTTCTCATACAATGAAAGTTGAAGTAGACATTATAAGCTTCAAAAAAATCTATGGTACCTCAAGATCGAAGTTCGGATGAGTGAGATATCGGCCTTGCAAAACTCGGACAACACACGTTTTTGGGTTTTTGCAGTCGCGAACAGCAAGTTTTATGGTCGTTTCTGTTCCAAATGGTCTGTGTTCGTGATCAATGTCTTAGACCTTCTTGAAGAGGGCAGTCTAAGCTTTCCAAAGACTATAAGAACGTCCAAAACGGACTTTGGATGAGAGAGATATTGAGGTTTGAAGGTGATGGGTTTGTAAGCCAAAAGTGCAAAAAAATCAGATCAAGTATTTTTTGTAGTTGGTTTGGACGAGATTTTTGCAATCTATCCAGCTGATAATGTCTTGGCTCATGGCTCAATGTTTCAGCAAACAATGAGAGGTGTTTGGGGATGCATTAATGGCCAATACCATGGGAAAAATCAGAAAAAAAAAAATCTGGTTTTCCTAGCTAAAAATCAGGAGGAAAGAGAAGGAAGAAGGAGAGGGAAGAGAGGAAAAGGAGTGGTGGGCTGGGCTGTGCGCCCAGCCCGGCCCACATGGGCCTAAGCAGCCCAGGCCCATGCCCCTGGGCTGCCCAGGTGGCCCAATTCCATCATTTGAATTTTTTTTTCTTTTTGTTGCTTTTTTTTTATATAGACAAATATATATATCGAAATTTCGTTTTTTTTTTTAAAATTATTAAAATTATTTGATTTATCATTCTTTACCAAAATCCTCTAATTATACACCATTTTTATTTTTTTATATAATTATTTTCTAAAAATTGAATAATTTACCCATAAATTACATTTTTCTCCCAAAAATTCAATTAATTTTTCTAAAAATTTCATAATTATTTCGAAAATTTAAAAATCAATCCCAAAAATTATTTCTCTCCAGAAATCACATTTTCTTATGATTCCACATATTTTCTCCTCAAATTTGTATTTTTCTCCATTTTCTCATTTTTCTTTAATAAGTAATTCAAAATTAGAAAAAAATGAGAATAATTCATGTATTTCTATTAAAATTTCTAGAAAAATATACGGAAATACATATTAAAAATATTTGGGTCGTTATAAGTAAGAAGAATTGGCATCATAAATATTACATTTACACCAAAATTTTTACTTTTGAGTTTGAATTTTTCTCCAAAAAAAGAAGGGAAATTGCAATTTTTTGGTGCACACGAGCTGCTAATTTTATCAAAGTCTTCATATTTTTTGTGAAGAAAACAACTTAATGAGGGATTAAGTCTCAAATTTTGTTCAAGCTTTCAAAGAAAAATAATAGAGAATGCCTTGCAAAAAGACACTTGTACAATTGTAGCGCCTCCCAAACCTGTACAATTGTAACGTCTCCCAAACACTGTGTGAGTGTCGGACTTTTACTAACATGGGCTGTCACAGCATGCCAAAGAGTGCTATCTATCACATATGATAGTGTTTTTATCAAGCTATAAGATGCCTTTTTTCCTTGTAGTTCCTTGTGAAAGAAGAGGAAAAGGAATCTATTGACCTTCAAGGAGAAGAAATGGATTGCAAAAAGTATGATTGAAGAAGAAATGGATTGCGAAGGATGTGATTAAAATTTTGTATGTTTGTTGTTATAGTGTATCTTTTCATTTCTAAAGCAACTAATAGCAACAAAATTTGCTGCTATATAGACAACTATTAGCGAAAGTATATCATTGCTAAAGACACATTTTAGCAACAAAGAAGGTTGCTATTGAAGCTTAAGTTTTTTGTTGCTAAAACAAACTTGTGACAAATTTTTTTTTTTTTTGTTGCTAAAAAAGTTATTAGCAACAAATAAAGTTTTTTTTTTTTTAAATGTATTATAACCACGTACTATTTGCAATAAATTTAACAATAATTTATTTTATATCTAAACAGTTTTAGCTACAAACATTTTTATTGCTAAAATCTAGTTTGTTGAATATAAAATGAAATCACTTTTGACTCTATATATATATATGTTAAAAACATGGAGACTGAGCATTATGTAAAGATCAATTCTTCGTAAATGTTGGTCCTACTTTTAGCCAGCAAAAGCTTAATTGACTCTTCAACCAATTTCCACCATCTTAGGGGTAATTGTTTTTTTTTTTTTTAACTCAATTGTTCTTATAATTAGTTTAGGATTTTTCAAAATAAATAATCCTTTTGGCATTAGGTATATTTTGTGATATACAACAAGCATGAGAAAAAAAAAAAAAAAAAAAAAGCAAAACAATCTTGCAGTCAACTTTGTTGAATGTTTTAGAAATGCCCACAAATTGCATGATATTCCTAAATATATGAACATTGTTAAAGTATTCATTGAATATTACTGCAAATATTGTTCGTTAAAATATCTAAAGAGGATGTACATATAACATTATTCTAAATAAAATAAAATATTAAATATAGAACTACATATACTTGTTATATAAATGAGAGAGTAACTTTTTCGTGATGCTTTCATCAATACTGCAGACCAGGCACATAGAGCAAGGAATCAGTCTACGCGTCAACAACCATTAGCCATCCTGGAATAAATATAATGCGGAGAACACCCAATACTTCATTTGTTTCCCTCATATACAAAATTTATGTGTATATAATACAAAAGGTAGCAATCTGCTCTATCATTCAAATGACACAAAACTCTTAATCATTTCATTAATCAATACAAGCAACTTATTCCACAGTCCCCTACGTCGCACTTTCGCCGATTAGGGAGTTACTGAAGAGTCTAGCTCCCACAAGGTCGGGTATTAGCAAAGGCTGCAGACTCCTATATGAATGAGGCTTTCCTAGTCGGCTTGTTGATGCAAGGGCATCTCCAATGGCAGAGTTTAATAAACCCTCTACATTATTATTTTTATCATCCACATCATCCATTCATTAAATTCTCATTCATTAAACTCTCACCTACAATGCTACATGTTTATTAGACTATACTGTATGGGTCTCACAATCACATCAATTCATTAAATACACAAACCATAATACTTTATTTATAAAATATAGTTTTTTTAAAATACCTATTATTTACATTTAAATTAAATATATATATATAATTATTTAAATTTATATAAATATTATATTTTTAACAATTATTTATTTAAAAAATTACTTTTTTAATAAATAATTAAAAATATTCATTTTTAAATGTTACTAATTGTTATTTTATAATATTTTATTTATAAAATATATTTTTAAAAAATAACTATTATTCACATTTAAATTAAAAATATAAATAATTAATTTAATTTATATAAAAAATTATACTGTTTATAATTAAATATTTAAAGATTTATTTTTAAATAATTTTTTTAAATATTACTATTCGTTATTTTAAATACTGATTTAAATAATTATATATATTATTTATTTTTAAAAATAATGATTTATTTATAATTATATATAATTTAAAAACAATTACTCATTTTACAAAATTATTTTTATTTTTATAGTGATGTAAATTTTATTTTAACTTATAATTATTAAAATTTTGAAAATATTTTTTAACTTAAAATAATTTTTTATTTTTATTTTACAAATTAAAAATAAATATATTTTTATTTTTATTTAAATTATTTAAAACAGTTAAAAACTAATTATTTTAAAAAATTATACATACATACATATATATATATATATATATATATGAAATAACTATATATAACTATATAACTATTTATAACTATATATATATATAGTTAAAAAAAATAAAAATAAATTTGCACCCAGCGCTCGGACATCACTGAGCGCTTGGTGCAAATTAGCCTCGTCAGACGCCCAGCAATGGGCGTCTGACGAGAAGCAAGTTGATTGAGCGCCACGTAGGCGCTCAATCAACTTGCATTGGAGATGCCCTAAGTATGTGTGACGACTGTTAGTTTTGGTACAAAAGTATCATATGTTGGACCACATTTTTTTAGAATTGACAAAGTAAATTCAATAAGACTTTGAGCCACTTTCGCATAAATTAAAAAATAAATAAATAATAATAAATAAATAAATAGGTAAGTAAATAAATACATATATAAAAGCAACAATAATAAATAAAAAGTAATTACAAATATTTGAGAAGAAATAAATAGAAGAGAGAGAAAAAGAGAAAGAAAAAGAAAGAGATAAAGAGGATAAAAGGAGGTAGTGAAAGGAAATAAAAAAAATGAAAGGGGGGTTTTGGGGGGGGGGGGGGGGCTGTCCCACGCGTCCCCTCCTTCTCTCTCTTTCCCCTTTTCCCTTTCTTTCTCATATAAAAAAAATAAAAAATATACAAATAAATAAACAACACGACCCCTAATTTTGAGGCCATGGATTTAATGGTCGGCATAGCCATCGGCCGAATCACATGGGCCTAGTAGGCAAAGCACCTTCCCTAGCCACCCAAAGGACACATGGATGGCCGACAAGGATTTTGGGCATGTAAGGGTGCCCCAAAACATGTAACAAAACCCCCTTTGTACACTTTGCCACTTCATCCTCTCTATTTCATAAATCTTATTCTCCTTTGTCCCAAATCCAAGAAAGTTCAGAAAACTTCCATTAGAGAGCCTTCACACACCTCTCCAAGACCTGATCTTCCCTTGGTCTAAGCTCACAGCCATAGGAGAAAAAAAATGATTATCATGGTGGGGCACTCAACATAGTCAAAATCTAGGAACCTTTGGGAAAGCGAATGATCTGAGTTTTGAATGAGCATTTTTATGGCCATTTTGTGAGTTTCCTTGAGGCAAAACTCCTTTTTTCCATTTTTGATATGTAGATTTGAAGTTTCAAGTGTTAGAAAGTGGATTAAGCTTGTGATCGTGATTATGAGGTGCCAAAGTGCGTTAGTTGCACACTATCATAGCAAAAACCTTGCTTTGATGGCAATTTTGGGGTGAATTTTGGAGTAGTTGGAAAACCCCATTTGAGTTCCATTTTGGGGGTCTTAATCTTGGTAATTAAAGCTAGAAGAAGGTATAAGTTTCTTTCCATAATCCCCTCTAGTCATGGTTTGACATACATGCCAAGTTGACTTGTTACTTAGGTTCAATGGTACTTAGATAAATTTTGAGTCTATAAAGATTGCATGCCATGTATTTGATAAAATGTATAACTAGGATTTTGGTCATTTATTCTTCTAATTTGAATATGTTTTCAAAGGGCATGTTGTTGTGATCTAAAGACATGTAAAAGGTATAGAAAATGGTTTTTAAATTTGAGATTAAATGATGGGAAAACATGCTTAAAACTCATAAAAATGTAAGAACTTAGGAGTACCTATTACACTTCTAAAAATTTAGAGAATCAATTGACTGACCAAAGCTTACTATTTTGAGCTACAATTTGGTGAACACCTTGTTGGATACTCCAAGAATGAGTGTTGAGTGTACCAAATTTCGCTCAAAAATAATATGGGTAAGGGGGTCTATGAATGCATAATGTGATTATCTATCACCTAAAATTCTATACTAGGAAAAGATTGATAATCTACTTAAAACCCATACTAAGAAAATCACAAAAATACAAACTAAAGTTTTAGTAATTATTCAAGAGTAGTTTAAATTTGAAAAGTTTTGTACCAATCCAATGTATAGTTTGATCTTAGAAAAATTATAAAATTTATTACACCATAGGGACTATATAACCAAAAATTTAACTAAGTATGAAAATTTAGGAATTTTGACCAAATTGACCTCATATTGACTTGACCATGTTGATCAATTTTGACTAAGTTTGACCAATTGATCGAAATTGACCAATAGTAGATCAAGTCAAAAAATAAGTTGATCGAGACCAGTTAGGGGACTATAGAGCTAGAATTGAACTGAGTTTCACAAAAAAAAAGGATTTGAATAACGTAGATCCAAGTGTAGATTATGGGAATGGGTCAAGCATCGAAGAGATATCGGTACACAAAATCCGAGGTAAGTAGCTTAATTTAAATACTACTTAAACTTGTATTCCATACATGAAACATCGGTAAATTGACATGTGATGAATGGCTTCATGTAATTTGAATTAAAATAATCAAATTTGAGATATGTAGATGTATACAGACAATGAGTCCATACGCTTGAGGTTCGAGCGTAGGGTTAGGGCATGTGATCAGTGTATTGAGTGATGAACTAAAGGACCGAGCATGGGTTAGGGTATTCAAGGAGCACCATTAGCTCATGACCCGCTTGAGTGGCTGGTTTGCCTAATTCATGACCCCTTCGCACAATAAGTATGAAGTTGAATTTGATGATTTGAAACTTTGGCTCAAATATCATTTCCAACTATCATATACTTAAATGTTCTTCTTTTAACTATTACGTTGTTTATAATTGCTTTTCTATACATGCCATATTTTCATGTACTGCTTCATTATTATTGTTCATGCATGCATGTACTATTTTTGGGATGTTTGTTATAAGTAGTATGTTGAACTTACTACTCATTGAGCCCATTATTGTAACTTGGGCTCACTACTCTTCTACATATATTTCAGGTCCACAACTACCTAACGAAAGGAAAGGTATTGTGATTATCTAGTTCCCTTGGTAGTTCCCTTTCCGCTTCTTAGTTTTATTACAGGTTAGTCACTTATGTATGTGTAATTAATTCTCAAACTGTATTTTTGAAACAAGACAGAATGTAAATATATAAGAGAAAACCTCTAATATATATATATATATATGAAAGGGTTGTATTTGTTCGTAAATTTAATTATAACTTTGTTGTTTGATCTCACACTGAATAAATGCTTATAATTACTCTGATATCACTAGGGATTACAGTTAGATAAGCTTAACAATAGTTGGGGCGAACTTGACTCGATTAGTAATCCAAGAAAAATATGATTTTGGGAGCACATGATCCTAATAGTAAAAAAGAAGGCAAAAGGATGGAATTGCACTTGTCTGTTATGGGGGAGAAGACTCTTGCTTTTAAAACATGTTCTTGAGTCCCTTCCAGCCTATTACATGTTGATTTTTCAGATGCATTGCTATGGAAATCGAGAAGTGCATGAGAAGATTTCTATGTGGAAATGAAGAAAAGAATCACAACTGGTATATTGTACAATCGGAGAATGTATGTCAAGAAATCAACAATGGTAGATTAGGAGTAGGCAAGATTAGATTGAGGAATACTACTTTAATGGAAAATTGGTTGTGGAGGATGGAGAGATAGAACCAGAGGCATTGTGAACCCAATCTTTACATGAAGAGATAAGGAAAAAAATGATTCTCTCATTATTTGTTTTTATGATATCGATGATATGATTTATATGGGTTATTCTCTGTTGATGAATTCAAAGCTTGCCCGAAGAAAAATTTTAAAATGAGAAATTCAGGTGACCAAAAATATTTTCTTGGGATTGAAGTAAACCAGCTTAGAAACGGCATACTTACTACAAATTTATTAAAAAAAAAGTCTAACTCTTGAATTATAAAATTTTAACTGTGCAAAGAATTTGAATGAGAAGTCGCAAGTTGATGATGGCACTAACTAAGCAAATTAGAGATATTTTAGAAGCTTGGTTGTAGGCTAGCTTGTTTATTTGACTCATGCAACATGATTGATATAACTTTTCTCAATTGAAGTTATTTCCAAATTTACTCAATGCCCATTGAAGCATCACCCTTGGAGTTGCAAAAAGACCTTCGAGATATATTACGAGAACAATTGGAATTACACCCTTCGTCTTTGTTCATGTGCTATATGCTAGAGTACAAAGAAGCAAGCAACAACATCAGTGCCTACAAGTGAAGCTAAATACATGGTTGCAACTTCATGATCAACATGTCAAGCCATTTGGTTAAGATGAATTCTCACAGACATCGGCCAAGAACAAAAGGAAAAAACAGCAATTATTGTGAAAACACAACTAAAATTTCTATGTCAAAAATCCTACTTACCACAGAAGAACAAATTACGTTGATATTCAGGTTCATTTTATTTCGAGATCTTGTGTCAACTAACAAAATCGCTTTATACTAAGAATTAATGGTATAGACACCTTTACATACATTATTGGCTTTAAAAGGAGTAGTTATGGTGGACACTTATATTTTAGATATTTGGGATGAGGTTTGAAGGCTTTTCCATTCATCTACATTACTAGCATGTAAACATACAGAAAGCAGTCAATTAGAACTCAATGATTCAATAGAGCTAGCTGATAATGTAAATGTGTGTATGCAGCTGAAATCGTCATTATTGTATGCTTGAAAATATAGCCTATTGAGAGAGAAAAAAAGAATTGTACTCTTAAAGAGGCTAAGATAATTTTTTGATTGTCACTGTTTGACACCTCAATAAGTGTCAAGGAAGCTCTCACATAAGAAAATAGTATCTGTGGAGAAAGCTCTTCCAAATTGTATCTATTTGAAGTAACAATTCTGGTTTTAAAGTGGGAGAAAACAACATTTTTTATGATAGTTTGGATGAGTTCAAGAAGTTGAGTTTGGATCTTGAGAATCTAGACACTAAAATTGATAATATGACAATGTTATAATCTTGAGTGGGAGAAAGGCATGCAATTTCTTTAAAGGATGTTCAAAATGCAAAAAATGGAAAATGATTTAATGAATAAGAGAATATTGACTCATAAAAATGTAACCACAGATGATAACAAAAACAAAGATATTAATATATTCCTAGGCGAAGAGATATTATGCTACTTATTTGATAGTGTTGACCATGATGTTCTACACATATATCAACAAAAGTTTCTATAGTTTTATCGGGGCTTCCATTTCAAACTTATAATACTTCTCTTTCCGACATTCTAACACAGGACAAGCGTTAGACCCTATACATCATGTTAACTCTAAGTAAGGTTTTCAATTTTTAATAAACAATTGCTACACCTAATACGTGCTACTTTCCCTAGTAGTTTACCTTCAGATTGATTAAGACTGAACACAAAATTTTCAATTTTCTTTTAAGGAATCGTGATTCAAAACAAAGTCAACTAGGTAGCTATGCAAGATTAGTACACATAGTTTTTTATAAAAATGTTATTGATTCAGAATGAGAGTACTTATTTCTAAATATTACCTAAACCTATTGATAATGTTAAAATGTCACTTAGTTTTATGATCAAAAACAATTTCTGATAAAATTAGCTTTTATATTAACTATTAATAAATGACAAATCCAAGAAAAAGATTGAATGTGAACTAGAATAAAAGGAGAGCAACATCTAGAGTAAAAACTTTTCAAAAAATTTATATTAAAAAAGGACTTTGGATAACTATTTGGTAACAGCTGGGTTGTTATTTTTTGGATTTTTTTTTGTTAAATAATCTGTTGGTTTGCCTTTTCAGTTTAAGATTGAGAAAAGGGGGGTAATATTTTTTGTTGAAAAAAGTGTCAGGAGGAAGTTGAGAGCAATTGGCCTCAGAAACAGGGGAGATAGATTATTTTCATTTTTTATTTTTACCACCAGCGTTTAATTTTTGAGTTGGAATTTATTTTTCAAAGAAAAGAAAGGGAAATCACAATTTCTGGCGCCAAGCGAGCTACCAGTTTTGAAAAGTTTTCAAATTTTTGGGGGAGAAAACGACTTAATTAGGGATTAACTTGATCCGCGAAGAAGTCTATTGCTCTTCTTCAGGAGGAAGAAGAAATTGATCACGAAGGATATGATCGAGAAGTGTCAAAACACGATTGTTTCACCAAGTTTCGATCCGATTTCGGTGAGCACATCACATTTCTCCTTTTTATCTGCATTGATGATTTGTAGATCACATATGAACTCAGTTGCTTGACGAGTAGAAGAATGATTGAAAACTGATTGAATAAAAGGCTGAATTCTGATTGATATGTTGATTTGCGATCATCGTCTGATTTCTTCATTTGAACATGGAGATGAACCGTTATTCATTAAGGCATTGTTCAGAGTGTCCGTTGGAAAGTTAATCTATCATCATCTTCTTCGTACGCAAATTGAAGATTGGGCAAAAATATTTTGGTGAAACCCAATGACACGTTTCTTTAAATTCATATTGAGCTGATTTGTGATCTGCTAGTTATGCACAATGATTAACAAGTTTTGTCGAGAAAGAAATATTAACGAGCTTGCAAAGTACTAGTAGCTTTGGAATGTAATTAGTTCTGTTTAGTGCCTAGTCATTGCATTCTCCGTATGAATATTTTCTTTTGAAACAAACCTGTAGTTATTTTACCAGATCGATGTTGGAATAATGATTTCATGCCTATACCTTAATGATTTATCGCAGTGCAGCCTTTCATGCATGAGCTTGATTGCTTGACTAATAGAAGAATGATTGAACACTGGTGGAATTTTTTTAAAAAAAAAGATTTCTGATTGATTGCTGATTTATTATGATGATCTTTTGATTTCATCTGAATAGGGAAATGAATTGCCATTTGTCAAAGCACTTTTCAAAGTTATGGCAGGAAAGTCCATTTATAATCATCTTCCTCGTGAGGAAATGAAGCATTGAAAATATTTGATAAAATCCAGTGAGGCCATCAATTGTTTCATATCAATCTGATTTTGATCTATTTGTTACGCACAATTGTCTAGTGTCAAGTTCATTGCATTCGTTTTATGAATCTTTCCTTTGAATATATCTATGATAAATTTTAGCACATCTATTTTCTTGGTGTAGTGGTTTGATTTATAGTTTAAGACAATGTTCAAACGTTGCTGCATAAGCCTAAAAAAGAGAAGAATAAAATTCCAATTTCTTTAAAATAAACTAAGCTTTAACAAATATGAGATAGCTTGGTATGTCGTCCGAGAATTTTTCAGATAAATCCATTTAGAAAATTATTTTGGGAAACAACAGAGAAGAAAGAAGTGGATGGGGTGATAAAGTTGAATTCATATGGCAAGCCAAAGTTTCAGTTCAGGCAAAGATTCTAGGGTAGCTAATTCTTCAATAAAAGATCAATACAGCAAACATGGTGCAGAAAAAGAATCTTTTTATCAGTATCTCACCTCCCTAGTATTGCCTATGCAGGGGAGCTACTGAGGAGAAGATACCTCTTATATCTTCTAGAGATACCCATTCACAGTTGGATTGTGGCACTATAAAAGAAACACATTAAGTTGGTTCATCCGTTAAAATTCTGAGAATCTGTCAAAATTCTATTTTCTCTGTTTTTTTATTTTTATTCTCTGTTTTTTCTATTTATTTTTTGATTTTCTTGGATCAAGAGCATTTTCTGTTAAGCTCTCTGTACAAGATCATAACACCTGTAATTAGCATCCAAGACTGTGATTGCGTCTTCTCCTCTATAAATAGAATATTGTAGCTGCTCTTAAAAAAAAAAAAAAAAAAAAAAAAAAAAAAAAACAGAGTAGACTAACAGCTTCTCTATTTTCTATATGGTATTAGAGCCTACTATAGGCCACTACCATGTCCAACAATTCATCCAATTCTGCTCCTTCAAATTTTCTAATGTCAGCCAACAGCTCTTCTTCCATCTCACCGTTTGGAAACTCTCTCAGCCAGCACATGACAATTGAGTTGGATCGTGAAAACTTCCTTCTATGGAAATCCATCATTCTCCCAATTGTCAGAGGATATAAACTCGATGGTTACCTACTAGGGACAAAGCCTTGTCCTCCTCCTTTCGTTGAAGGAACCACAAATATTAACCTAGATTTCAAGGATTGGATGAGCAAAGATCAACTCCTTCTAGGATGGCAACTCAATTCTCTAACAGAATCAGTAGCAGCTCAAGTCATTGGCAACACCACATAACAATCAGCCTGGAAAGCCATTGACGAACACTGTGGTGCTCACAACCGAGCACACATACAAATCTATAGGACAAATATACAAACTACACGAAACTACACGAAAAGGAAACCTAACAATGGTTCAGTACCTTAACAAGAAGAAAGAGTTTGCAGACAGCTTATCTGTTGTCGGCCATCCATTCTCAACACCTAATCTAATTTCATGTAAACTCATTGATCTTGATGTGAAGTTTCTGCCCATTACCACTCTTCTTCAAGAAAAAACAGAGTTGTCCTGCTACAAAATACAGGCATTTCTTCTCAATTTGGATGCTAAAGTCCAGTCACTAAATAGGGTGGCTACAATGAATATCAGCAACTCACCTTCTGCTAATGTTATGATTCAAGCTGCTCAATCAACAGACAAGCAAGCATCCTCCAAAAACACGGTTTCAGTAAACAACAAAAACAACCAGACTTAGTCATCTTTTGGTTCTCACTGTGGTAATGGCCGTGGAACTCATGGTAGAGGTGGCCACAACAACCAGAACAAACCAACATGCCAAATTTGTGGAAAATTTGGCATTCTGATGTTGTCTGCTATTAAAGAGGTGACTCCAGTTACATGGGATCATTTCATCAACAACAACCATCTCCCAATGCCTTCATCACAACACCTAACAATATTTCATACAGTTTGTGGTATGCAAACAGTGGAGCCACAAATCACCTTGTCAACGATCCGACAGTACTGAGCAGTCGATCTGAATATGCAGGTAACCAGTAGCTGGTAGTAGGTAATAAAAATCTATTCCAATTTCTCATGTTGGACTTCTCAAAAATACTTCCCTTCCTATTACTATTGTCTTTCCTAAAACTCTCTGTGTTCCTTCTCTAAAGAAAAATTTAATATCAGTTTCTCAACTCACTAATGATAATAATGTGTTCCTGGAATTCCATTCTGATTGTTGTTTTGTGAAGGACTCTCGAACCAAAGCTATGCTCCTCAAAGGGACTCTTAAAGATGGTGTTTATCAACTGTGCAAATCAACCTCTTCATCAGCGTTCACCCACACTCAACTATCTTCTCTGCTAAGTCTTTCAAAATCACAATGTTAGACTATGAACTGTGGCACATAAGATTAGGACATCCTTCTCATTTTACATTAATACAAATATTTAGCCAATGTAATAAATCTAGTTTTAGAAATAAACTTATTGTTTGTTCATCATGTTAGTATGGCAAATCTCACTCTCTTCCTTTCAATTTGTCCACCACAAGAACATCAACACTACTTTGAGTTGATTCACATAGACATTTAGGGACCAACCCCAACACCTTCACACAAAGATTCAAATACTACATTCATTTTGTTGAAGATTTCTCAAGATTCACATGGATTTATCCTCTTAAAGCCAAATCTGAAGCACTATCTGTTTTTATGACCTTCAAGAAGCTTGTAGAAAACATCTTCTCTAAAATATTCAAATATGTTCGATCTGACTGTGAGGCAAATATAGACCCTTTTCTTCATTTTTATTACAACATGGCATTGCATTCGAGCACCCTTGTCTCCATACCCATGAACAACACGGAAGAGGTGAATGCAAACACCATCATATCATCAAAATGACGCTTACCTTGCTTGTTCATGCCCATTTACCCTTGAATTACTAGTGAGAAGCTTGCCAAACCTCTGTCTTCCTCATCAATAGACTTCCATCACCCATCCTCATTGGCCTCTCTCCATATCAGCTTGTATATAAGAAAAAACTAGATTTCTCCATCTTAAGAACATTTGGATGCACTTGCTACCCATGTTTAAGAGCCTACAACCAACATAAATTTCATTTCAAATCTCAAAAATGCATTTTCCTTGGCTACAACTCTTCTCATCAAGGTTACATTTGCTTGAGTGCAACCGACAGAATTTTCATTTCAAGAAATGTCATCTTTGATGAAACAGAATTCCCTTACCAATGCCTCTTTCCTTCCTTATCAGATACTACCTCCTCGTCTTCAACTCCTTACTCTTCTATCCAATTAATTCCCTCATCTGCAACTCCAAATCAAATGCCCATTTCTTCTCTTCCACCAAGTTCTTCTTCACCTTCAGAACCTATCCCGCCATCCCCAAACTCTTCAACCTTGCCCACTGACCATCCAACCCCACCACATTAGTTTATTCTACCATCTCATCCTATGGTCACAAGAGCACAAAGAGGAATCTTCAAACCAAAAGTTTTCTCAATCATCACCTTTCACATGATTCAATCACCTCAATTGAACCAGAAACTATCAAAGAAGCCCAACAGTTCTCGCATTGGGGCCATGCTATGACAGTTGAATATAATTCTCTTGTCAATTGCAAAACTTGGTCTCTTGTCCCACTACATCCATCACAGAATTTGGTCGGTAATCGATGGGTTTTTATGATCAAAAGAAATTTTGATGGATCAATTCACCGACACAAAGGTCGTATGGTAGCAAAGTGTTTTCATTAAATGCCTAATATTGATTTTTATGACACATGCAGCCTAATTGTCAAACCTCCAACTGTTAGAATTATGTTAACTTTGGTGCTCTCTTACAACTGGTCTATGCGGCAATTGGACATCGACAAGCCTTTCTTCATGGCATTCTCAAAGAATCTATCTACATGCCTCAACTTGAAGGGTTTGTTGATTGCTCCATACCTGATTGTGTGCCATCTTTACAAGGCCATTTACGGACTTAAACAAGTTTCGCGAGCCTGGTTTGATAAACTTCAATCTACATTATTCTCTTGGCAATTTCGTTCATCTCATGCTGATTCATCTTTATTTATCAACAAAATAGGCCACATTCTTATTTGTATCATGGTTTATATTGATGATATCATCATCACAGGGAATTCTCAGTCTCAAATTCAGTTTTATATTAATTTGTTGAGCGACAAATTCTCCTTGAAGGATCTTGGTGAATTACATTACTTCTTGGGAACTACTTCTCTCCTCCAATTATATGGTGTGATAATATGATTGCTAATTCCCTTGTTGCCAATCCAGTTTTTCATGCACGTACTAAACATGTGAAAATCGATATTCATTTCATTAGAGATAAAGTTCTCCAGAACAAGCTTCAAGTTCGTTACGTCCCTTCCTGCAATTAGACTGTCGACTGCCTTTCTAAACCAATGTCTTCTTAACGACATTCTTCCATGTGCTCTAAACTTGGGGTGGTTCCACCACCCTTACGTTTGCAAGGGGATGTAAAAGAAGCACATTAAGTTGGTTCATCCATTATAATTTTGATAATCTGTCAGAATTTTGTGTTCTCTATTTTTTTTTGAAAGGAAACGATAATATATTATATACAAAGCTGAAACTTAAGCGTGGACGAGAAGTCCAACAACTCTAAGAGATCAAACAGAAGACAAAATATTTTTTTGAGTTCAACATCCAGTTCCCAAAAGAGTATCTTGAACCTAACTTAGAAACATAAACCCATTTGACAAACGAAGCCACCGATTTATCCATAATACTACTTAGACTAATATTGACATTTTGAAAAATGCAACGGTTTCTAGCCTCCCACATTGCATCCCATATAGCAAAATGGACCAGAAACCAATAAGGTTTCAACGACCCTGTAAATTGACTGGGGTAGGAGAGGTTTGTAGTGCCATTCGGTGGGGTTGTGAGGGATGGAATCTTCTACTGTCGGGAATTCCATGTCCACTTCAAAACTAGGCAGCTCCAAAATATGTGAACCACATCATCATCTGCGGCCCTGCACAAACAACAACAAGATGGTGAAAGGCAAAAATTCGGAAGCTTCTTTTGTGGCTGGACAGTACAATTTAATCTGCCAAGAATGATTAACCAAAAAAGGACTTTGGTCTTAAGGGTGATTTTGGTTCTCCAAATCGACATAAAGCTACTAACACTACTCGTCCAATTTTCATTACAGAAAGCCATATAGCAAGAGGCCATAGAAAAGTTGCCCGACTTCTCATGGATCCATTGCCATGAATCTTTTAAAGAGCCAAACTGAACACTATTAAGATGCTAGAGAAGGGTTGTAAGGGTAATAATTTCCTTGTCCCTTAAGAGGCCTTCTAAACTGAAAGTTCCAACCACTAGCCACCTGGTTGTTGTCATCTCCCCCACCTCGAAACTGGTTAAGAGTCATCGAAGCAAAGTTAGTTAATCTGAACAACTGCGGGAAATCCTCTTTTAGGGGAATGTGACCCTTCCAAGCGTCCTCCCAGACTTTGATGCGTCTCCTATCCCCTACCTTCCATTGGATTTGTCTTAAAAATTTAGGATAAACCGTGGAAATAAACTTCCATGGCGATCTGTAAGTTGCATTACGCATCCTACCCACCATCATCTTATTTGAAGAAGTGCCATGGATGCTACTAACAATCCTCCCCCAAAGATACTCTTGAGCTTTTGGAAATTTCTACAAACATTTTGCCACCAACGCCATATTTCTAAAATTGATTTGTCCAACCCCCAAGCCCCCTTTATTAGTTGGTTGGCTAATCGGCTGCCACTTGACTAGATGTTGAACTTTCTTAGTTTCATTAGTTTTCTAGAAAAATCTACTGAAATGCCTTTCCATCTCCTTTTGAATTCTCACAGGCATTTGAAAGATCGACATAAAATAAATAGGGATGGCTTCCATATTTGCCTTGATGAGGAAAAGCTAACCTCCTCTAGAGAGGAAATTACCCTTCCAATTATCAATTCTCATTTTCACAATCTGCAGGACAAGCTCCCAGAAGGATCTCTTCTTTAGATTACCTCCTAGAGGGAGGCCCATGTATTTCATCGGCTAGGAGGTCTTGGGAATACCTAACTCCGTCACTACCTGGTTCATTGTGTTCTCCAAGAGATTAATGCCCACCACTTGACTCTTTTGAAAATTGATTTTTAGACCAAATATGAGAGAAAAGCTTTCTAGCACCCTGATGAGCATGTGCCAGCTTTTAGTGTCATTCTTAAGGAAGAAGAGAGAATCATCAGCGTACAGCAGATGTATTAGATAAACCTTGCTCTTCCCTACCTCAAACCCCTGCATCGCATAATTAATGGCTTTCTGAATGATTCCCTGAAGGCTGTCCACCACTAAAAGGTATAAGAACGAGGAGAGGGGGTCGCCTTGTTTTAGACCTCTTGAAGTATTGATCTTCCCTCTGGGTTTGCCATTAACAAATATTGAGTAAGACACTGAGGAGATACAACCCTCGATCCACTAGTGTCCCTTGTCGCCAGAGCCATTTTTCTTCAAAACATAATTGAGATACCTCCATTTTATTGTGTCATAAGCATTAGAGAAATCAATTTTAGTGACAACACCCTCTTGCTTTTTGGACCTTAGATCTTCAACAGCTTCATTTGCGGTGAGAATAGCATTGAATATGTGTCAATTCTTAACGAATCCCATCTAATTCTCAGCCATAGGTGATGTAATCACTTCCTTGAGTCTCATCATAAGGATCCGGGCAATGATCTTATATGAGCTAGTCACCAGGCTTATAGGCCTAAAGTCCTACACTTTCTCTGGTTGCATCTTTTTAGGAGTTAGTTGGATATATGTCTCATTTGTACATTTATTAATAATTTCCTTGGAATAGAATTCATGGACTACACTCATGACCTCCTGCTTCAAAAGATCCCAATTGCGCTAATAAAACAACATGGTAAAACCATTCGAGCCATGGGTTTTTTCTCCTTCATAGTGAAAGACTACATTCTTGACTTCCTCCTCACAGAACTCCTCTCCAACCAAGATTTCTAATCTTCCGAGATGGGAGACCAATCTATGCCTTTGATAGCCCAATGCCGCTTGTCCTCTTCCCGAAAAATCTGGGAGTAATGGTCAGTAATCCTCTGTTGAATATCTAAATCATCTTCTAGGATGTTCCCATTATTATCTTGGATTTTAGAGATGTAAGCCTTCACGCGCTGGATAGTAAGAATTCTATGAAAGAATTTAAAATTGGTATCTCCCTCCTTAGCCCATTTGATCTTAGCCTTCTGTCTAGCTTCTCTATCTTTCCTATTATTGATAGTTATCAACTGCTACAAAAACGTAGCCCTATCCTCCCTGAAACTCAGATTATCTTGTTTGGTCCACTTTTAAGTCAATTTCCTGTAGCTCAAGAATTAGTTCCTATCTCTTCCTAGCGTCCTCTGCTTGGAAATCTCTGCTCCAATGTTCAAGATCCTTCTTCAGGCTCCGAAGCTTTTGCATGAACTTATATTCAGGCCAGCCTGTATCTGATGGACGATTCCACGAACTACGGATGTTAGCCTCAAAGTCAGTTCTATCAAGCCATGAATGTTCAAATCTAAAAGGCACTGGGCCAGGGCAACAGCTGAGTGTTAATTTAGTTTTTTTATTCTCTGATTCTCTTAGATCAAGAGCATTTTCTCTTAAGCTCTCTGTACAAGATCATGACACTTGTAATCAACATCCATGGATGTGCTTGCATCTTGTCCTCTATAAATAGAATACTTGTAGATGCTCTTTAAAAAAAAAAAAAAAACAGAGCAAACTAACAGCTTCTTAATGACAGTTTAACTCTCTGTTTTCTATAGGCACAGATGGAAGGAAAAGCTTTATTTGTTTTAGATGTTAGCACCAGACCAGCTGATCAGTGTGTGAGCCAACATCAACACACAAGTTGAGGAATATTAGAGGTGTATTCTATTTGTTATACTTTGTACAGTTTGCGAAGAGAGAAACAAAAGGATTTTCAAGGAAAATGAAAGAAATTCTGAACAAGTAATGGAAAAAACAAAGATCCTTTTTGCAACTTGGATCTCGTCAAACAAAATGGGAAGTATGATCGTACTGTGTGGAAGTCTCAAGTTAGGTCCTTTGTACATGTGTTGGAAATCTGTATAATTTTTTTTTTGAAAGGGATGTAAGTATTTTTTTTTTTTTAATTAAGTGATTCAGCGTGCTGGATTTAGTAACGCGTATAAAAATTTGATTGATTTTTCATAAATAATCCACACTTCAATTCCAATAGCATGTGTGTTGTATAAATCTAGTATGAACATAGATCAGAAAGGATTTTGGAACATTAATAGCAATTAAGGCAGTACACAGAATCTTCATACAGTGATCAATTAATGTATGATCAATCAATTATTAACTATTAAGAACAATAAGCTAGATCATTATGTCTAGCTCTCCGTGTTCATTATCATTTCTGGCACTGATGGAATACTTTGCTCATTCCTGAAAAAGTTTTCTGGATCAACCTTGCTCTTCACATGCACTAATCTATCAAAATTGTTGCCAAAATACTTAATTCCCCAAACTCTTGCTTGGTCATAGCTTGCTGTACCATTCTCGCTATGACCCAAGTCTAAATCTCTATAGTTGAGATATGCTGACCTTGGTGATTTGGATACGTAAGGAGTCATGTACTTGTAGAGCCTTCTAATCCAATTGATGTTCTTCTTGGATTCCTCAGCCCCTGCTTTTTCCCACCATGCTATGTACTGTATCTTAAACAAATTTCCCTTTCTATGAGAAAATGGAAGTGCAGATTCCGAAATCTCGCTCATTCGTCCACCATAAGGACTCAAGATCATCTCAGGAATATCTACTTCATTAAAAAACGTCCATATTCCTTTCAACCCAATTTCTGGAATAGTTTCCTTCACGTAATCAGATTTTGCCTTGAAGAATCTTCTTCTTTGGTTCCTATTCAGCAAAACATCTCTAGGTCCATCAAATGGGAATTCTGCCAAATAAAGGGCAGATTGAATCCAGCTCATCTCAATACAGTCTTCACTTTTCAGACCAAGCTCCGGGAAATTTTGTTCCATTATTTGTAAAAGTTGTTTAGTCCTTCCTTGGAACACAGATAGGAATATTGCTTGTATTTTTTCATTTGTTTCTTCACTTCCATTCACCCTTCTTATGAACACTGCAAATACCAAGTCTTTAGGGAGTTGATGTGCAATGTTTTGCCACTTATAAACAAGTTCAGTTGCACCTTGTTCTAACCTTCTACTGACTGTGGAAAGAGTCATAACTGGTGGAACCGGAACTAATCTGATTTTCCATGACAAAATGACTCCAAAGCTCCCTCCTCCACCACCTCGTATTGCCCAAAACAGATCCTCACCCATTGACTCCTTATCCGAAATCTTACCATCGACGGTCACGATTCGAGCATCAATGATGTTGTCTGCAGCTAGTCCATATTTTCTGAACAAGCCACCATAACCACCGGCACTGAAGTGACCACCAACACCTACCGTTGGGCAACCCCCAGCTGGGAAGCCATAGGCACTAGTTTTCTCAGCTATTCTGTAATAAACTTGACCTATGGTTGCTCCAGCTTGGACCCAAGCACTTCTATCTTCAACGTCGACAACGATGGATTCAAAATTTGCCAAGTCAACTACAACGAATGGAACATCGGATGTATAAGATAAGCCCTCATAGTCATGGCCGCCGCTTCGAACTCTAATCTGCAATCCATGTTTCCTACAACAAATCACAGCTGCCTGGACATGTGATTCATGCGATGGTGTTATGATCACTTGAGGTTTTGGGGTGACTGATGATATAAACCTGAGGTTTTGTATGGATGATTGGAGGATTGATGAGTAAGAAGATGTGTTTGGGGTGTAGACTGGAATCGGAGGTTGATCAGAATGGAGGGATAAGCACTGGAGGAAGTTTTCTTGGCCAAATACTGAAGGCCACCATGAAATTGAGAACAGGAAGATGTGGGAGAGTAAGATCATCGAAAACTTGTTTGATTTAGAAGTGCCCATCTTTGTTGCTGTCTTCCTGCTGAGAAGGACCTCACAGAACTAATATATAGATGAACTAAGAAGATGCATGCCCTGTATATTATTAAATGAGATAAGCATTAATTAGAGTATTGAATTTTCTTAGTCAACTTTTCTCTTTTTAAATATTTGATGGTTCAAAAGTCTCCATTCCTTTATTTTTTTTTTTTTTCTCTAAAAACCAAAAATAAAATAATAGTTAAATAAGTTTTTTTTTGTAGACTATTTGCACATCAAGACATTTTTATATATAATTCCTAACATATCTCTACTTAAAATTGTTAAACTATTCTTTAGTTTAAAAAAGAAAATCACTCGATATCATTCTAGATCTTATTGTTTGTCTTTTTCTCCTTTCGAATAATGAGTTTAATGTAGTGTTTATGATTAGAACAAGAAATTAAAAAAATATTTAAAAATAAAAATCATAAAATTTGAGTTTCCCAGCCTTGAAACCCAAACTTGGTTGATTTTTTTTTTTTTTTTTGAAAGAAAAAAGAGAGAGAGAGGAAGGAGATTGAAAAAGAAAATTGAGGAAGAAGAAATAAGCAATTACGGTTTATTTTTCTAGTTTTTGGGAGTATTATGATAGGACAAGAATAAAAAATAATCTGAGCCTATTATTTTATCCTATTATGGTGAAATTATTCAATTCCACCATTTTCTATAAGATTGAGTAATCTCATAAAAAAAAATTATCACTTTTATTTTTTTAAAATTTTTAAAATTTTTAAGATTGAGTAATCTCATAAAATTCTATCTCATCTCATTCTACCTAATAAAAATAATCATATCTTATCTTGCGCGCTAAGCGGATCCTTAAAGTCGAAAGTCATCTTCGAATCTTTTCCATCAAATAATTGGGTAACTAATTACTTAAAAAAATTAAAAAGAGAGAGATAAAGTTAATGCAGGAAGATCGGTACAAGAAAAAATGTTGTTTTTAGCCCTCATAATGGATGGTAATGAATTAAAATTCTATGCCTTCTATTAGACAGTAGAATAATTTTTACTCTTAGAATGTGTTTGGTGCACATAACAAAATAAAATTATTTTTATAAGATAAAATAGAATAATACAGAAATAAATTAGACAAAGAGATGATAGGATAGAATAAAAATAAAATTAGATAACATAAAATAAAATAATACCGCAAAGTTAATTAAAATTATTTTGTCTCACAATAGTTGAATAAGTTAGAGGGGATCAAAATCAATTTTAATTTCATCCTTGTAGAGTCCGACAAGAAAATAAGTATTGTTTGGTAACCCTATTCAATTATTATTTCTATTTTAACTCCAATATCTGATTGTCGTAGAAGTTTAAACTTTATTTAAATACAATATTTTTTTTTTTTACTTTCTCACATAAAGTTTATACCCCTAATTTACTTAGAGGTTGAACATTATTTAAACATCTCAAAAAAAAAAATTTATTATTACTTTCTTGTTCTATAATGGTTGAAAATAGAATCATCAAACATAGTCTAAGATAATTTTTAATCTCATCTCATCTAGTTTCACTTACCAAATATTTCATTATGTCATAGCTTTCTCCTTATGATTGTTAAGTCAAAATTTCATCTTTGCATACTTCAGATTAAGTTCTTTTTTCAAACCCTCTTAAAACTCCTGTATAGAAATGAAAAATATCAAAGAAAATCCGAACTTTAAATTAAAGTAGTCTTTCTTTGCGGCTCTTTCTGATATTATTTTATACTCAAGAGCAAACTTTTGCAATTATTGTGGTGCAAAGGTCAGGAAGACTATTGTTAATATATTATGGATTTGGCTCCGGCCATATGGGTTCATTTAAGTTATTTATTTTTCTTTAATAAAATTATATAAATTTATGTGTTTTTATTTAAATATTATTTGCATTTATTTAATTTCACTTTATTGGTTTGTGTATTTGACTTTGTATATTTCATTTGCTTTTATTTTTTTATTGGTATCATTGATTTTGATCCAAGTTAAAGTGGTATGTAACGAAGTTATAGTACAAAATTGCATTTATGGTGTTGCGTAGTTCTAGCTGCATAGGATTAAAAACTATTTTATTCTAATATTTAACTTAGGAGAGATGAAATTAAAATTAATCTTAAGTCTACCAATTTATCTCATTATTGTAAAATAAAATAATTACAACTAAACTTTTAGTATTATTTTATTTCATGTTATCTAATTTTATTTTCATTGTATCTTATCCTCTCTCTTTCTATTCAACGTAATTTGATAATATTATGTTCCATAATAATAATCTTATCATATCTTGTATATCAAACATAATCTTAACTTAAACATGAGAATAAGATAATTTTTAATTTTATTATGAAACAGCCTCTTATGGTGTAGGATTGAACAGCCTAATAATCTCTATGTACCATTTACTTTATGCATTGTTTGTTTATTATATTAGTGTACATCATTATATAGATTAGTTACTAACTGATTACGTGACTCTAGAACTTACATACAGGTTTTATAAAGTCGTTGATCCAAGAAGAAAGTTCATTTCATTTTCTGTACTCAGAAAGTTTCAGTAAAAACTGATTTTGAGAACCAGAATATTTTTCTAAAAAATAATACTATTATAGAATTAGGGATCTTGCAAATAGATTTTTTAGAAACATTCCTTGAGGTTTAGAATTTGTTCTATCAGTACTTACAGGATAGCACTATTTCTATTTTTGCAATATGTTAGTTTCAAATCATAATGGCTTAAAGTATTTAGTTTCTAAAAAGAATTTAGCATTCAATATTCTATGTTCTAAAGACTCAGAAGAATACCCGTGAATATTTTATTTTCAAAAAGCATCAATATTCAGTTTTTCAAAAAAAAAACAAATTTGTTGTTAGAGATTTTCATAATGATAAAACACTATATTCAGTTAATATTATTTTCAGATTTAATTAACAACTCAAGATAATCAGTCAACATTCCGGTTTTCTAAAAGCATGAAGTATTCTAAATTTATTTTCAGAATATTGCAAGCACCAAAAATGTCAATCAATCACATAATTCCTAACAGAAGATTATTGTACATGGATATGAATAAGCTCATTTTATATGTTATTTCTTACAGGTGAGAGTGTGTAAGAGATTTTTAAGAACACTTAAGCATATATTTTAATTTATTTGTTCTTCATATTAATGAAATTAACTTTTATATTTTGTGAACATAAGTGATATTACGAGTCTCGTAAATCTTTATTTATTTATTTATTTATTGTGTATTTCTTTACATTCATTTGATTCACTTAAAACATTTGTTTATTTAGGTTTATGTGATTGATTTGTTGTACATAACAAATGTCTCTTCAACGAGTATGAAATGGTGATGGAGTTGGGCATTTTCAAATGTTGTTTTTTGTTATCAGCGAGTAAGATCTTGTTTAAATTGCCACTAGTTCAATTTTATATATGAAGATTTTCCAATATATAAAGTTCTTATTCTTTTCAAATATATATAGTAAGACTACACATGTTTATACATAGATTACATGGTCTGCATGTTGCAAATGCTACACTTGGCTCTCTTTCTTAGTTGTTTTTTTTTTTTTTTTTTTTTTTTTTTTTTTAAGCATTAAGGAGGGGAAGGAACATGGGAATAAGGAAGCTTAGCTCAACAAGGACCCACAGACCCAAACACAGCTAGACGCTGACCCAAGGAGCTTCTACCCAAAAGAAATCCTATCTTTTAGGCAATGCGAACCAAGGATACAAGCCTAACCAGGTAAGGTCTGGGAGGCGATATGAGACTAAGCTAGGAAACACACACATACCCAAAATTTGTTTTTTTTTCTAGCATTGGGGGCTCTCTTTCTTAGTTCAATTTGGAGTATTTTAACTTTTTCTCCTATGCTTTTGATAGGCAAGGCGCTGAAATTAAGTTGGATCTAAAGTCCTTATAGTATTCCGAATATTAATAAAAGGTGCAAGGCAACTCCTTTTGACATTAGAAAAATGATTGATAAATAAAATAAGATAGGTAAGAAATATGCTTGCGATGAAATTTATTACACATGTTATTACGTATGTGAGAGAGTGTGTTAATAATTCATATACTTACGCGACTAATATGTATACATATAGTTGAACTTTAATTCCTTAATCTATTAAACTCATTTATTACACGCTACTTGAACAAGTAGAGTTAACTATAATATGTAACACAAATATGATTAAACTTGTTACGATAAAACTATATGAATTGTTGTTTTCTGTAGCTTTTTTAACTCATTATTTATATAAGTTTGATTTCTTAAACAAAAAGAAGTTAAAAAGAACATAATTGACGAATCAAAAAGGAGCGAAAAAGAAGACTAAGAAGCAAAATGATTACCAAAACAAGGCAATGATGAAGCATGAAGAAACTAATGAACTATAACAAAAATAAAGAAAGATCAGCATATATTATAAATTTAAATTGGACTCATTTATTAATTGTATCAAATTTTTGAAATCAAACCTGACCCGTTTAATAATATATCATAATATTGTACTTATATATAATCTATTTAATTTTTTTACAATTAAATTTTAAAATTATTTTTATAAAAAATATTAATAAAAATATAAAACATATTAAAAATAAATTAACTTTAAAACAATAATAAAAAATATATTATCAATAAATTAATAAAATACATTAATTTTAAGTTAACTTATTTATAATATATCTTTTAACTTATCCATAATCATGTTAAATATGTCATTTTTAAATTTATAATATTAACCTATTTATGACTTAAATTAAGTCGTGTGTAATCGTATTTGACACGTTTTGATCTAAACTCATCAATTTTGTATCATATTTGAATCGGATTATCGTATCATGTCACAAATTATCACTCCTAGTCATATAATATTCCGGATTACTTTCTCTCTCTCTTTCAATTTATTCGTGTACTTATCATCTCTTTATCCATCCAAATTTCAATTTTTGCGATCTCAATGTCATTCTTCTTAATATCGTATGCTTACTCTCTCTTATTTCTTACCAACTGACCCATCATTTCCTTTAAGTTTTTAATCATTGAAGGGATTAAAATAACATTAGAACAGTTTGTGAGCAATAATTTGACAAAAGCCTGTAGAAAAATTTATGTACTTCAAATTTTGGAGAAGTCCAACTCAAATCAACTCAAACCAAACAGAAACTTAAAGTTTCCAATACATTTAGTTGGGACAATTAGGAGGGTGTCCCAATGGAGGACCCCATAGATATTATATATTCATACATAAATATATAATTGTTTTATACAATGTAAAAGAATGTATCAAGTTACGTCAACTACATTGATATTAAAATTTATTTAGTTTCTCATCCATATTCTTCATTTTAAAACAAATTGATTTTGTTTTTGTAAACTTTTTCTTACACATTATTATTTTGTTTCTTGCCATCTAGTTCTTCAAATTTAATATATATATATTAGATATCAAACACTTAGTTTATTTTATTTTAAATAATATTCTCTCAATTGTTTTTATCCTATATTGTTCACAAAGTTATCAATAGACACATACTTTTCTATCCATTGAAACAATGAACTCCAAAGTTGCTGTCTCATCTCACGGACCCTTATCATGATGTTGTAAATGGATAAGGAAGAAAATGGACATTTCGTCCCACAAGTGCCCTTTCTAGTTCTCCCTAGGATGTAAATTTGGGTTCATGTTTTTTTTTTTTTTTTCTTATTATGTGTGATTGTACGATATTATTATAAATTATCTCCCACATGTCCCAATATGCTCGTAAATTATTATTAGCAATCAATGAAGGTAACTGCCTCAATGTCTCACTTCGAATTAATGTTTCTCTAACATTTCTAATAATTCTAAGGCACTTGCACCCTCAATTCCCAAATAACACACTTTGTCTACTGTAAAGTCCAAAAATTGTTGGGTAAGTGGTGGGCTGATAATAAACTCATTCCCCTCCATTATCTCCAACTTTCCATGTGAATGATTTCTCTTTGGAATGCAGTACTGGAGCTCTAATTGCCTTGGTTAGTAGTGTAGGGACTTCATAGCAGCTTTTTTTTTTTTTTCCTTCCTCTTCTTCTTTTTATTTATTTATTTATTTTTTTGCTTTTTTGTACAATTATTTAAAAGAAAATGTTAAAATGGTACCCATTTTGTAAATTATTATCAATAACATTATCCATATTCAAGACAATATTCTACTTTGAATTTATAAAATTATAAACACCTTGAATGGTACCCATTGTATTATTTCAAACCTATTCAATGAAATCTTCATGATAGGGTGTTATACATATTCTACTTATTAACTAAGCTTTTTTTCTTTTTTCTTTTTTCTTTGTTTTTTTTTTAAATTTTATAACGTTGGCTACATTTATCTATTTTTTAGCTATATATACTTAAAAAAAAAAAAAAAAACTGTTCATTTTAGAAAAATCAAACTAGTATTTTTTACTTTCTGTTTGTACTTTACTCTTTTTGTTTAATTAGGTTGGAGATATAACATTTTTGAAATTGAATTTTAAAAATTGTTGAAATTCAATTGTTGTTAAATGCGAAATAAAATTTTAAAAATATTGAGAATATTTTATCAATTATGTTTGTAGTATAAAAAAAAAAACAATTGTATTCTATGTCTAATAAGCAACAATGCATGATAAAGGGATTGCATTGATCCCATTTTTTTTAATGAGTCGGGAGCAACTCTATTCATTTGTAATGTTATGTATTTTTTGATATTTTCCAATATTTTAATGGATTTTTTAGTAGGTGTTTCCTTCTATAAAGAAATTATAATTATTTGTTTATAATGTATGTCGAGACCCGTTTCCTATAATTGAATAATTCATCCAAAATCACATTTTTCTCTCAAAAATTTCATTAATCACTTTAAATCTCATAATTATTTAAAAAATTCAATAATCAATTCCAAAATTCATTTATCTCAAGAAATCACATTTTTCTTATAATTTCATGTGTTTTCTCCTCAAAATTATATTTTTTTCTATTATTTTAATTTTTTTCAAGAAATAAATTCAAAATTGAGAAAATTTTATATATTTTCATTAAAATTCAAGAAAATATACAGAATATACATGTGTCAAATCCTTCAATTCGATGTCTAAAATATGAGTCATCACAATGTAAGAAGCTTAGCTAAATTATTATCATTGTTTTTCCTTTCTTTGAGAATTGTTTTTTTTTTCTTTGACAACTTTGTAATATAATAGTAGATCTTGATTCTTGTTCTTCTTTATTTCAAGTGAATACTCAACTTCGCTACATTACTCTCCATCCATCCATTCATTACATTCTAATTAAATATCATATTTACAAAAAATAAAGCTCAATTATTTAAAAATTCTCAAAATAAATGAAGACGTGAAAGTAAGATTGCATGGAAAATAAAAATACAAACGGAATTGTTGTCGCAGTGATATGAATAAGTACTATACATCTTAAAATATTTATCCATTTATTCAATAATTATTCTTGAAATAAATCAAGTAAGATTGGATACATGGCCTTGTTGTACCCCATCCAGTTATTACATATTGATTAAGCATATTTTTTATATTTAAAAAAGACAAAACCCAGTTGTTTAAATTATTTTAAAATAAATTAAGTATGACTATAAATATAAGATGTGACTATATACAAATTAATTGAGCAATTCTCAGTGCAAAAATATTATATGTAGTATATAAATAAATATACAAATATAACCTTTTTCTTGCCTTTACTTGATGCTGCAGTCTTCTGCTATCGGTACATAAAGGTGCTCCCTACTGCCCTGCCCACTCTCATTTAACATACCCACGTTCCTATACCAGAAACTTTCCTACACATATAACCCGCCCACAATTACACAAACGGTCACATAAATAAAACCACGGTTCACTCTCTTTTCAACTGAACCGCCTCAACCGGTCTCCCCTCGAACCCCAACCGGCCAACCTCCTTCTCCCCTCCACATCGGAAGCCGATCCCACCCAACCCCCTCCCTCCACGCGTCCCCCACCTCCAATAGAATCCTAAGCTGCCCCTCCCCTGCTACACTCACAGAGTTATAAAAACACACCTTCTCATTCTTGTTCTTCATCAGCTGCCACCGTCACCACCACCACCACCGCAATGGCTCCTACTGCTGTTATCCTCGCCCTTCTCTTCACCACCCTGCTCGTAACTCCTCACATTTCCTCAGCCTCTCGTCACGACTACGGCGACGCATTGCACAAGAGCCTCCTCTTCTTTGAAGGCCAACGCTCCGGCAAACTTCCCCCCGATCAACGCCTCAAATGGCGCCGAGACTCTGCCCTCCATGACGGCTCCACTGCCGGCGTACGTAACCGCCTTCTCCTACCACCTGTTGTTTATATGCACAAGCTTTTCTTTTTTTCTTTTTTCATACCAGTCTTAATCTTTGCTAAATGGTCTAAAGTTGCATGTATATTTGGAAATGTCTAATAATCAATGTGGCATTCGCAAAATTATTGTACAAAATAACATTTTTCTTTTTAGCAAATAGTTGGTGCTTTTAACGCACCGCACAGCATTTATGAATAGTGCAAATGAGCTCTTATACTTGTTTGTTGAACAGGTGGACTTGACTGGGGGGTATTATGATGCCGGCGACAATGTGAAGTTCGGGTTTCCGATGGCATTCACGACGACATTGCTATCATGGAGCATTATAGACTTCGGAAAGCATATGGGGCCGGAGCTGAAGAACGCGGTGGCGGCGGTGAAATGGGCGACGGATTATCTCCTTAAGGCGACATCGGTGCCCGGGACGGTGTTCGTTCAGGTCGGAGACGCGTTCTCCGATCACGGATGTTGGGAGCGGCCGGAGGACATGGATACTCTAAGAACGGTCTACAAGATCGACCAGGCCCACCCGGGATCCGACGTGGCAGGCGAGACCGCTGCGGCTTTAGCTGCTGCTTCCATCGTGTTCCGCTCACGTGACCCTCGTTACTCCGCTCTGTTACTCAACAGAGCCGTTACTGTACGTCCTTTGCCGTACCGAATCCAATACACCACCACCATCACCACCACTTTAGCGATTTATTTACTTTTGTAAATACACAGGTTTTCGAGTTTGCTGACAAGCACCGGGGTGCGTATAGTACGAGTCTGAGGAGAGCCGTGTGTCCGTTTTACTGCGATTTCAATGGGTATCAGGTGAGGCTGTGATGGACGAAGGAGGGCCGCCCGATTTGTTGACTTTTTTGGTATGAATTTTGACTTTGATTCGGTGGTGACGGGTGTTGCGTGATAATGATAGGACGAGTTGCTTTGGGGCGCCGCGTGGCTGCATAAGGCGTCGAGGAGGAGGGAGTACCGGGAGTATATAGTGAAGAACGAGGTGGTGTTGCATGCGGGAGATACTATTAATGAGTTCGGTTGGGATAATAAGCACGCCGGAATTAACGTTCTCATTTCCAAGGTAATTGACGCTTTTCTTTTTGCTTTTTTAAATATTTTTACGTTGAAATTACGGTTTAACCCCTTTCGTTGCAGAATCGCATGTTTTTTTGCTTTTTGTCTTCTTGTCTTGTTTACCGTGGTTGTTCTGTCTATGATATTTTTTTTTTCCTCCGGAGAATGCGATCTAATTAGTAATTTCTTTTCTGACCGTTGCATTATCCAATAAAAATACCAAAACTGCCCCGAATGGGTCCTCATAGTTGTTTCCAAATCATGACGTCCATTATTTGATATCTGATTTGTCTGATGATTAATAATTATAGGAATAACTCAACCCTATCTATATTCGTAGTAATGTTTGTTATGAAGTCCTTCAAAATGTTATATTAATTATTTTTGTTATAATATCTTTATATGATTATGGCACTTACAACTTTTTAAGAAATTGGCGTGAATATAATAATATGATTATAATAATTATTTCAAAGTTTTTTGAATTAATAAGTAATATTAATATGATTTAATATTAAGCATTCATTATATTAACTTTTTTCCATTTTTTATTTGATTTAATATGTTAAAAAATATTTATGTTTACTCTACTAGTTTTTTACACCTTCACTTCCCGAGAGTTGTTGACAAGAGTCTCTACTTAAGCAAGCAATAGAATCTCTGCAATAAAAAATAATAATATAATTAATAAATAGCTCCAATACATGTGACTTGAATGCTTGACGCCCATGTAACCCATATGGTCAAAACGAATATATATATGAAATTAGAAGAAAATAAGAAAAAAAAAAAAGACGAAGAAGAAAGAAAGAAAGAAAGAAAGAAAGGGTGATGGATCTGATGATTGCCCATCATGTGGTTCTATAAATTCTTTTTTGACTTTGATGGCCTTTCTTTTTGTGGGACAACCCCCAATTGTGTAGGACTGAGACCCACATAGGGCCTGGGAATCTGCATGTGCAGTAGTAATACGAGCACATATCTAGAGAGAGAAAGAGAAGAAAATGGTTAGAGAGAGAAAGAGACATGTGTGTATGTATCCATAGCTTAGCTTGCCCCCATTTTCTTACTTTTTCTTTATAAAGCGAGCGGTGGTGGTCACGTGTTACGCAACCGTTGGCACCGAACTTGGGACTCTATATAATTCCACAGAATAAAGCTGCCATGTGTCACGCCACCAGCGTGTGGACCCACACCACCTATTGACTCTATTGGCTCACATGACTCCTTTACTTTGCTGAGCTTGACCATGTGATCACCATTCCCCTTCAGGAATTGTCTTCTTTCCACGAGGACAAATTCGTCATTCACTATACCCAATGCAAAAGTGGGAAAAATGCTGCCATGACGCTACGTGACAAGAATACTGTGACTCTGACGAGGCCCGAGTGGCTTTTTGTTGAAATTATGCCCATTTCCCGTATTTGCCCTTTTGATCAAGATTTTTTCCTTTTAGGTTCTCTTTTTCTAATCCGACGGCTGGGCTTGTTTTGTTGTTGATGATCTTGCAGGAAGTTTTGATGGGTAGAGCTGATTATCTCAAATCATTCAAATTAAATGCCGATAGCTTCATATGTTCTCTGCTCCCGGGTGTATCTAATTCTCAAGTTCAATATTCTCCAGGTTCTTTTTTTTAATCATTTTCTTATCATTATCATTTTTTTTATTACTTTGAACCATGAGTCAAAAGTTCAATTTATTGGGAATATTTAAAAAGGTGGGCTTATCTTCAAGACTGGAGGAAGTAACATGCAACATGTAACTTCGCTGTCATTCCTGCTTCTGGCTTACTCTAATTACTTGAGCCACGCCAATAAGGTGGTTCCATGTGGCGCAAAATCCACCACGTCTGCGCAACTCAGACTTCTTGCCAAACGTCAGGTATACCCTTCTTGTCAACTTCAGTATTTCCCACCATTCTACTTAGAAAAGGTTAATACCCATAACCCATTACAATCATATCTTTATATAATTATAATAATAATAGTCATTATATCTTATGTATTAAAAATATTATTCTTTGTTATTGAAAATAATATTAAAATAATTTATATAATTGCAACATTGTACAATCACAATATTTATAATTATATAGATAAATAACTGAATACATCAAAATCCCTTGTTAATTAAATATGATATAGTTTATAAAGTAGAATGTGACAAAGGATTTAACGATTGTTCTACCCTTATTAAACATATATATATATACATACATATATATATATATATATATATATATATATATATATATATATATATATATATATTTTTTTTTTA
>JAJIYU010000638.1:0-46332 GCA_030144865.1 Tinospora cordifolia
ATGATTTTCTATAGCTAATCCAAAAAAACCAGAGCATGAGACTTTTCTCACACTTCTGGAGTGTAAAACAGATTTAAAAACAATACCAAATGTAGCCTCTGTGATTTAAATCTTGCAATGGACAAAATAAATATATATAGAGCAAAATAAATGTCTGCCTTGTATATCTTAGAATTGAAGATGCTAGAATTTCTAAATTCAGTTCTTTATAAGAATTAGACCAAATTAATAAATATATAACTACTTATTAGGACTTTAAGACACGGTTTATAACCATTTAGCACAATAAAGCTTCTTTGACAGTACACTAATCTTTATGAGAACGGGTTGTACAACAACAAAAAAAAAAGAATCATATTTTTGAAATTAAAAAAATCATATTGTAGAGAATTGGGGGTACAGGTAATAATAATTACAACCACATTGATTAGTTGATTAAACTATACAAATCCCATTTGCATTGAAATATTGATCATTCTATACGATTTATATAATTTACATGAATCTTAGGATTCATCAATTTGACTCTCAATGAGATTCATCAAACTCCTAAAAAATTCAGTTCCAACTCACGATTCAATAAATATGATTCAAATATCCTTGTCTCACCACCTAAATGAATGCCCATATCCCCAATGCAACTCCTTTTCTCATTAATGTAAGTTGAAGGCTCCTTCTATGGATAAGATTTTTGGGTGGCTTTTGGCTCCTAACGAGGTGAGTATCTATGATGGTTTGCAAAGTAAGAAACCATTTATTTCAATAGACCGCCTTTGCAGGAGGTCCACACAATTCAACAAGTATGGCGCAAAAAGAGGAGCACTTCATACAAAATTATGGGGCAAATTTATTAAGTGAGGATCACAGATTGGGAGGAAACAGAATGAAGCAAAAAAGGATGAAAAAGCTCCAAGGATTCAAGAGTCAAAGACACTCTTTCATCTTCATTTAAACTAAACTGAGTTGAAGATGTCAAAAAGAGAGGAGACCTCAAGACATTTCCTGGTCAAAGTGATCCCTTCTAAGGTGAAAACACCAATAAGAATTACCATTCTCACTCGAAATAAGAAAATCACAAATTAGGTGACTTTGTGGGGTTAAAAATCAATACATCTAGAAAAACAAACACAAAACTAGGCATACCACATCACATATCTTCCCAAGGTTTAAACAAACATCCATTGCGCACTTAAGGTTAACAATAGACAATAAACTATGGGAAAGGGAGTGGAAGAGTTTCCAAAGGTTTTGATACTTGGCTTTAGAGGACACACTAGCATCTCTAGCGTTCCAATGGAGACTATATTGGCTCTCCACCATCCTAGCCCATAAGGAATCTTTTTCCTTGCCAAATCTCCATAACCGCATCCCACTAATGCTCTTTTCCTAAGTTCCAAATTCTCAATACCCACCGCCCTCAGTCAATATGGCTACTAACCATACCCCACTTTGCAGAGACTTCTTCCACCTATATTCTCGCCTTTTCAAAGGAACTTTCACATTAATATTTCCATCCCCCAAGTCACCACTCTCGAATTTTCAACATAGACAAATAATACAGAGGAAGCATCCACCTCCGACCATCAAGCCTTTGTGAAATAAAGTTGATGATCAGCTCCCAAAACATTACACTATCATGGATAACCAGTCCCCCTCTAACGAAATGACAAGATAGGCTAATGTCCAATTACAAAGTTAGCATCCACATGAAGAAGCACCTACCTTTGCCTGTTCAAACGTACAAATTCCAACAACTGGGCACTTATCCAAGTTAAGTTTCATTCAAAAGATCCAACAGAAGCCCTAAATAATCCTCAAAGTAGCAAGAAGGTAAGAGTATTTTCCCCCATAATGATGATAGTAACACGCTATCAGAAATCTTCAAATCATTTAAAGTCATGGAAGAGTCTGTGAGTCAAAGGATTCTAGGGAAACATTTAAAAAAGATAAATAAATATATAAATAGTAACTATACATTAATACCATCTATTAAAGTTTAGGGGCCATCTCACCTATATGGGCAAGTTCTTCCAAGAAAGGGGTATTTTTTTATGTGGCACATGGAATAATGTTCAGGATGGTTCTAAAATTTAATTTATAGCTTTCTTTTTCTTTTTAAGTGTTTTCTAATGACTCTCCTTAAGGAAAATTTTTGTTTCAGTAGAATTACATGGTAGCAATAGTTTTAAATTTGTATTAATTATTTAAGGTGTATTAGAAAAAGTCTACAAGTCTCTAAGTAGATGTGTAATGAAATTTAGAAAATCACTATAATATTATAAATAGCTAATAAAACTTATTTTTAAGTGTTTTAGAAAATTTATAAATTGTTTCAGGGAATTATTCATAGAAAAAGCCCAATCTCAAATATAATCAATAACTGTTACCTTTGAAGACAAGATCTAATTCTTAGCTCTTTATTTATTTTCATCTTTCTCTTCAACCCATTAATTCAAACATACCTCCGCTATGTTATTTGTAATCTCCTGGTTCTTGATACACAGAATATCTCAAGGGCTCTTCACTACCAATCAATTGAGGCATTTGATCAACTATGGTTTCAGTAATTTTTAGTCGACTGCTAGCAATCTGTTTGTATTTCAGTTAGATCATCAATATACTTTATCATATCATATAAGATAGAAAGAAAGAAAAAAATACACAAATCTTATAATAACTGCCTCTATGATCATGACAACATCAAGGCATGCCAATTGACTTTCAATAAAGTTATGTAAGGCTCTTCAATTCTTGTTGATTCCATGCCCAAGCACAATTAAAGCATCCCCCAAAAAAATGAAAAGAAGAAGATAAGAAAATATAAAGATGAGTAATAAGTGTAGATGGTATTACAATGAAGACTCCAGCTAGAAAATCAATAAAATGAAAAGAAAAATAAATAAATTACCGATTGAATATCTGCAAAGAAAAGCATTGGAGACTTCTTGTAAGCCCCCTCCCTCATCCTTGAGTCGATGACATTGAAGTCAGTAAAGTTATCAACCTTGATCCCCTGGAAATTTTCACAAAGTAACTTACACAACAAAGAGAACTTCTCTGAAACTATGAGATCATGGAACACACGCTGACAATGCAAAGTCATGGTATTTTCTTCTTCATTTGGCTTACTCCGTGATCCATCTGAAGTAGAACCCATATGCTCCATGCTACCATTTTGAGATCCAAAAGGAATTTTAGGTTCCTTCTGCAAACATGAATATCACTTCGCATGATCTCAGTGAAAATTTAAAGACATCTGCCCTAAAAATTAGGCCAACCAATATCCTGAATAACTAGCTAGCAAAGATAGAAAAGCTACAAATCACGAGAATTACCAATAATTCATGTATTTGCGCAGTTTTTTCAGATGCACCATGCAACTTAGATATCTCAGCAGACCCACATCGACTGGAGGCAAGTACATCATGGATACAGCTCTGGATTCCACCTTCACTTGCGTCCAATAACCTTGACATGTTCTCCAACACAGTATTTCTCCACTGTTCGTGTACACAACCTACAGAACTTTGTTGAAGACGGGGAACATCCATTTTAGCAAGACCATTTTGTCCACATGAACTGCATAGATCTATAGACTGTGATTGCTTTGTCCTCTATCAAACCAGTAAAAGATAAAATATGTCATTAAGGTACAAACACGACCTTGAAATTAGTAGGCCAATGTAAATGTATCATTGAAGTACAAATACAAGTCTTTTTAAGCTAGTCAGATTAGCATCTAATATGAGAGTCTCCAATTTTCCAACCATAATCATCAACAGAGGAAAAAAAAGGAAAATATAAATAGCTGTCGAACAATAGGAGCACGTAAACATCCCTGATACATATGTAACTCTCATTTGATAACTTACCACATAGGTTGATTTCTTGTTGGTTAGGATTAAGACAATCATAAAAGGTTAAAAACATATAATATTTTGCAAGGATGATATTATGAATTTTCTTGCTTCTCTTTGCTTAGTTCTTGTAAATTATCTTACTTGTCTAAAGACTACTCATAAGTAGAGTGGTTGAAAGGGTGGGCCCCAATACTTGTATAGTTTGCCTTGAGAAGGGGTCAAGTACCTCCGAGGTGGGGACTTTTTGTTTTCATACAACGCTCACGATTTTTTATGAATAGAGTTTCTGTTTCTTGTCAAAAGAGGATAATACAGTAAACATCAAAATCATTTTCACAGAATTTAAATCATTCTAAAACCTTCACCCAAGCAAATCAGTGTTCTAATAGTTTAGAAAAAAGTCACATTTAATTATTATTCCCTTGCACCCTAAAAATGATGGTCAGTACCAAAGAGATAATAAACACAGAAATGAGCACATATAAAGATACATTTGAAGGCCAAAAAGCTACAAATTAAAGAATGAGAAAAACCAATGAGATAACGTATGGTTACAACTAACTTCCACTTTTAGGTGATGATCATTTCATCTTGAAATTTAAAAAATGAAAGCACGTAACTTTTTTTAAAAGAAACAAAATATTTTATTGCTGAATTGAACAGAAAGCTGGATGAGATATCCAGCCATAACAAGCAGTTACATATTACACAGAATATAGAATCAGTTCGTAAGCCATTCACCATAGTCATAACCAAGACTTAAATTACAAACAAGGTTCAGGTGGCAAAAGACTAATAACTCTATTCCAGACTATGTCGACACTTATCCTAATATTGTCAATTATGCGTTTATTCCTAGCTTTCCAAATCACATAACAGTTGGCAAACAAAATACACATCCAATATTTCTCAAGTTGTCTTGGAACAGTAATTGGAATGGCGAAAAGCGTCTTGGTTAGAGGAGAGAGCATGTAACTTCCTGAAATTCAAAAGTTGGTGAATGTATTGATTTATAAATCATCACAAAGAAAGACATAACCACATTCACCTTAATGACCTAATATGTCCTTTCAAATTTGGAAGTAAGACATTAATTGATGTAAATGTACGAACATTCCAAATTTTCAAGACTTTGTGGCTTATCTTTTAGTACAAATAAACACACCCTAGAATCCCTTAGTCCCTTAAGAACCTAGTAATCCCCCCACCAACAGCGTTGTACACGGTCGGTTAATTTTGACATGAACTTCACATAAATTGAGTTCAAGGAACCGATATGAGGGTTTGGGTGGGATACTTCCTCTCTAAGGAGACTTATGAGATGGAAGCCTTTGACTTAGGTTGATACTTGAGAGTGTCTCATGAACATGTATGTTAATCTTCAAACCCAACTTCCATCACACCATTGACCTCTAGTCAAGACTTCATGCTTAAGAATTCCCCATTGATAAAAGGCGCTTGCACAACGTTCCCACCATTGAGAGGTCTTCAAAAGGGCAATGGATGTGGTCCCATTTCTGTATTGAAGAGGTTGCTTCTAGATTTACAAAATAATAACCCTTCAAAGTTACAAATAATTATCATTCCATAATAGATGTCCACAAAATATGAGATATCAAAGGAGGAAGGAAGAGTCAAAGCCAAAACAACAAAACATTCATGAATAAATAACAAAGAACACAGGAATCTTGCTAAATTATGATAGCCAAATCAATTCTATCAAGAAATAGAAATCGGACGTAAGAAGCCAAGCAGTATGATCCCAAATCCAGGTGTCAACATGTCAAGAAAACAACAAAAGTGTGACACACAATAAATTCACATTGGACATGGGATGAATAGGAACAATATTAGTCCTAGCAACAAACATCTTTTGAACTTTTTTGTCAACATATGGACTTTGTCTTCTTTTCTAATAGTTGCATTCTAATGTGGTGAAGTTGATCAAGTCAATTAAACCTTTTCTCCCAACTTCACAAGAACAATACATGAATCTACTTCCTCCACCCCGCTCTATCAAAGGCTAAGTGAAAATGTCAATGCAATTCCCCTCAGCCCATTTTGAAAAACTCAAAAATAGGTGCAAGACATCACATTAGACAAATGGTTGCATATAAGTTCACACAATTATCTTACAGTCAATTCGATGATCACAAATTCATTAGTTCAGCAATTGGCCAACTCAACCAAATCATTCTTATTTTATTTTGAAATCTATATTGATGTTCATCTAGACCATTTTATTAGCAGTTTAATAAGTAAGTGCTTTAGTAAATTGCCATAGAAAATTGTTCAAACACATAGTTCCTTTTGTGCCTTTTCTTAAATCAGTGAAAGGAAAAACATTATTAACAATAAATAAATAAAGTACATGAAGGACAAAGGAGGAGACCAGAAACAAGGCCTCAAGAGATACCATATAACTCTGCTCATGCCAGCTAATAAGGGATTATCTTGCATCATATAGCTAACAGCCAATGCAAAACTTCACATTATCATTTACAAACATGATTGTATTGTGTTTTGGAGAGCACATCAAATAATGTGAAAAACTACACTTAAAGGAAAACTAGACTCCATACAAAAGGAAGCAAGAAAAACAAAAGAATAAAAAAATAAATATGCTCTAAACAACTCTCTTTAGTTTTTTCTTTTCCTTTTTGACAAGAAATAAAATAGAATTGATTAAGCATAAAAGCTATACGACAGATCCCCTAAAGAACAGCTCAACAATAGCCTCCAGATTTTTGAAGAAAAATATAAGTGTAGATGTTGCACGTCATCAGGGAACACCCACAATGATGTGCTGGTGGACAGACTACCTCATTAAAGCATAGCTTCCTGTTCTGTCACACCCGCTTAAAGAGCTCACACCCTAGAAGGTGGAGGTGAATGGATTTCTGACTGGCTTTACACAAACAACACGGATTTGGAAGCAAGGAACAACTCTTAAGTTAAACAAAATATTTACCTCTGACTAAGAAGTAATGTCGATTTCCTGGGTTTTGCAATTCTTCCATAAAACAAAGTCTCCATTTGTGCAACATCTACACTTATAAAACCCTCATGAGAGTTCATTTCTCACCATCCATGACCCATATGTTGAGGGCATGAGAAGCCACAGCCTAATCTTTAAGTTTAAGAACTCTCATAACCTATTTGGATGGTCCCATAACTCTCCTATGTATCAACACACCCTTTCTTGTAATCTCAAAGGGCACTGCCTTCCACCCTCCTTTCATGGAACTTCTAACCAAGCTATTTGCTCAATCCACTGTGTATAAAACATGCATAGCTTTCTAAACCACAACTTTGAGAAGAATCATGAATCCCAAGTTGCAATATGGCTAAAAGAACACATGCATCCAAAAAAAAAAATGCCCATACAACCTCTAACGAAAGAATAAGATAGCCATTTCTTCAACATTCAAGATACCAACTCTTCATTGTCCCTGCTATGTTAAGATACTGCATGAGTCAATAGTTCAAAATTTATAACTATGGAGAGATGTTAACTTACCCAATCAATCCCGTACTCCATTACTATACAGTGTGCTTCTTTCTTTGGAAAGCCACAAACGCGAAACCTTCTGCAGCATGGTATTGTGGAATCTACTAGTGTGCATCCAAAAGTCAAAAGGAGTCTTCAACAAGAGAATATTCGTCTGACATACACAGCTCTTTTTGCCAAATGTTGATGGTGTTCCAAGAGGCCATGATTCTATGTAGGCTGGTTTTATCATGAGCAAATTTGGCCTCTCTAGCAACAACTATGATGCAAAAAGAGGTGACAAAACAACAAGAATCCCAGGAAGTTTCTAACTTAAGGTTATCCAAGTTTCCTTGACAAAGTTCTTAATTCTTTCAATGACATGACAGTCCTAATTCTTTCATATCCCTTAGGGCTCACTTCTTTCACCTGCTTGGTGACTAACAATTCTCTAGATTAGCCTTCTCTTGACTAATTTAGAGTGGTCAAACAACATATTTTGTGCAGCAAATAAGATTATTTAATATTTAGAGGTGAAACAAGGGAAGCAAAAGTCAGTTTTTACCACAGAATTAGCACGACTGATAATGTCAAATGATTAATTTACCAACCCAACAAAGAAAATGATTATCGTTGACCAACCCAAGTTACATACAAAGTTGGTCTGTTCACAAGTTGTAACTCACAAAGTTCCCCAAGCCCAACTACAGCCAATAAGTAGGGGGGGAAAAACACACACACATGCACAAATAAAAAGAAAAAAAAAACAACATTAATTCTTGAATGAGTCTCAATGTAAAGGCTCCACCTAAGAGTCCCCCCAACATATGCTAGAGGCTTTCTCTTTACAATTAGGATGGCCCCGGTCATTTAGTTCTTGTAACTTATGCAACTTTTTCATACGTTATATGACTTCTATTTTCTCTTATAAAAAGAGAGTCCTTCAGAACAAAGGTTAATGATATATAAATGAGAATTAATTTTTGCCAATAGAAATAAAAGAACAAAAAAAAGGTCCAACAGTTTAAATCGCAAGTGGGTTGAAGGAGGGATTAGGGGAACTCCAACAACCTAATAAAGAAAATGGTCATGGCTAGGGAATTGATTCTAAAGAGAAAACCTTTTAAAATGCATGACAAGGGAAATAACTAATTGCAAGCTTAATTTACACAAGCATATCAAAATAAATAAATATATAAACAAATAAAACCAAGTGACATGAGACTACAAGGTGAAAAACAAAAATGTTAGATGCTTCATGAATAGAATGAAAGTGACTCACAGGACATATTTTTGAGAGAAATTAACTCTAAATTCCACCAATAGTCAAGTTCAACTAATGGAAACTAATTGAAAACTAAGTAGACAACCAAATAAAAGAAGACAGGCTCATTCATAGGTTCAAGACTTTGGCATGGTCTATCATAGTCATACTACCTTTAATGGCATGGAATAAATAGTTGAATGATATGGTTAAAGTGAATCGTAAATTGTCACCAAGTTCCTAGTTTTGAGCAAATGATAATAATATAAATCAGAAATTTCACATAAATAAAAAATCTTCTTGATGTAGAACCTAAAGCTTGAATCAAGATCTTTTTCAATGAGTCCATAGCTAGTGAAAATCCTGCTTTAGATGTAGTTCAATATGATATCTACTTTTTCAAACTAATCTCGATCTTATCATCAAGTTGTAATAAACAGTAGTTGAAAGTTACCCAAACAGAGTTTTACAACTAATAACTAATGGGATAAGAAAGTTGTACTTATAATATAATTTGACCAGTGAAGTGGAGAGTATCAACCTTGCTTCCTTACAGGACATCGTGAATAAATAAAATCTATTTAACTTAAACCATCTATTTTAACTGGGCAAAAATCCTACCACTTAAACCTATCAATAAATAATATACATATAATTTGACTGCAAAAGAGAATGAATAGATTGTCTTGCATTAGGTTATTTCATTTTAGACTTAGTCAAACTAAAAAGGCTTCTCGCCAGATGTTCCCCTGACGTAGGTTGCAATAGATTCAATATGTTATACATCTATATTACCATCAAGCCTACGAGCCCAAAAGTTTAGATTGCATCCCTGCAAAACCCTAGGGAAAGGAGCTAAACTTACAATAGCTATCTAGAAGTAGAAGTCTAGAGCACAGCCCAAGATTCCAAACATTCACAGTTCAAATATTTGTAAAAGTATAACTTGTGATTAATATAACTATCACCAGAATATGACCAAATCTAGTCAAATCAACCAAGCTGCTGATCGACTGCCTGGATCCACTTCTTCAACTCTACTCTATCCAGAGCTAATTCACCATCTACATCGCAAGTAGTTATATATACTATTGTTCACCATGAACATGCCCTTGTTAATTTTACTGATTCTTCCCTACAAGAGAACTATGTTCAGCATCACAGATTTCATGAAAAAGATCTGAAATTCAAGCTGCATGTTCGAATTTTGTACAATAAATCAACCAATTCTCACTTGCTAAAAACAACAACCCAAGAATAAAACGGAAGCAAAATAAACCTCTGCATTTACGGAAGTTTCATCATTTGAAAAATGACCGTCCGACTGAAGCCTCTCCTTCCGCCTCTTATAAGTCCGAAACGCATTGCTTGTGCTCCCCTCCACCACCATTTCTAAAGAAATTCACAAACCCTAGTTTGCAAGCCGTTTCAGCAGCAGAAAACTAGGTTTTCAGAAACCCGAACCAGTCAATACTCAAAACCTCGACAACGTAAAAGACTCGACCGTTCCTGCGGTAATCGTTACAGGAAACGCCAGAAACTCAAGAAAACGCAAGAATTCTTTTACAATAAATGGAAAAAAAAATTAAAGATAGATAATTGGAACGCTTAAAAATACAAAACAAAGGCAAAGCAGACACGCATGAGAGAAAGAAAGAAAGAAAGAGAGGGAGTGCGAGAAAGGGGCTCTGGGGAGAGAATTCAGAAAACCCAAGCTTGCCTGGAATGGACTATGAAGAGTAATTCCCAAAAACAATCTACGAAACCCTAATTCTCGAAAGCGACCGTATGTCAGTATTTCTTGCTTCGGGAGTGAGGATTTTAAATTTTGAAAAATGAGAGGGTGAGAGCAGAGCATGCCCTGCCCTCTCCAACTTTTAATGCTAAATAGTAATAAACCTGCAACTATATGTTGATTAATATATGTATCTGTAATATGGTAAGTGACAGTTGGAATAGACCTCATTGAAATGTGGCAGTTCTTACCCAAAATTCTCCTTTTTTTTCTCTTTTTTTTCTTTTTTTTTTCTATTTTCTTTTGTCTTCTCCTTAATTAAATTATTGTTTACCCGAAGTAGCTCCACACTAACAGTTTTGTGCTTTGCATGATCTGATCTCAATTGTTGTTCTTCACCATGTGCTTCTTTAGCAGTAGCTCGTCGAACGTCTCATTATATAGTCAATGAGCTTTCACCCAACTTTGGCTACATGGGTTGCACCTTCTTATACAATCGTCAACATATTATTCCTTACTTCATGTTTCTCTATGCCAGTACCTCTAATATCTTATTTCACACTCAAATACCCATACAATTAACACTTGTGTGCCCAATTGGTTCACGTTTGTTGTTCATCTGATCCTTGTACTACTTGAATCAAAACCTGGCAAGTTGTCTTCGCTATGTTGGTATTATTACCTCACCATCTAAAAGGGAATTGCTTTAAAAGGTATTATATTGAATTTGTTTGTAGTTTCCTTGTTAGTTTCTTGAGTTTTCCGTAGGAAAAAAACATCATATAAATGTATTGCGATAAATAGTATTCTTATTGCGTGATAATAGTGTTGCAGTCAATTCCTAATCCGAAAAACAAGAATACAGTTCATTAATTAAAAACTTGAATAATATTTTGTTATCAATTATGCGAGTTTTCAAAAGTTCTTTTTATCTATTGACACGTCCTTGAAAAAGTATTATTCTCCACAGCATCCTTCTAAAATGTTTTTATGAAATGTAATGTGAGTTTAATATTATAGGCAAAAGAATCGAATTTGTCTGAGTTAAAATAAGTTTGGCATGTTAAATAAGTACTAAGATGGAATGAACCCGTTAGCTATAAATATTGTAATGTCACCAAAAGATAATCAATGTGAAAATATGAGCTTAAAGCAAAGGATTGCAATAAATCATAAACTATGTGATATATTTTTTTTTATTTGATGCAGAGAGATTTTTGAAATATTTTTGTGCACTTTATTTAATTTTGTTGTTCTATTTGCAATAGACACAAACTAAAATAAAAAATGTGTCTTGTGAGATGCGTCTATCGATTTTTTTAGGTTCATACCTATCTGTAATACGGGCTTTAGCACAATGGCATTGTTGTATTGAGCATGTATCATAAAGTGTAATTGGTATTGGTTCCACATTATATTATTGTGATCAATTAATCCATGCTTCGCAACTAAAATTAAAATCGTGTTTGATATCAACTTGTCAAATTTTTTTTTTAATATAAATAATATAGCTAGTTTTGTAAATTGCTCCATTGTTGTTGGCTTTCCTTTTACACTTTGCTCAGCATTTGTGATTTCAAATTTTTTTTTTTCTTTGATGGTCAAACATATGCAAGAAAGAACTATTGATGTCTCAAAGTCCCGACAGCACATGACCCTTGTTATGGAAGGTTCTGAATGAGTGTAAATGAATGATTTCTAAGTTGTTTGATTTGATAAATTGCAGATTTTTTCTTTAATTTTCAATTGAAGTTTGACAGCTTGTGTTACTTTCTCTCATTATCTTGATTTTTTTAGGAAAAAAAGGATTATATATATGTAAAACATTTTTTCCTTAGTTTGTGATTTATTGAAACTATTGAGGTTTTGTAAATAAATGTTATATTATCAAGTTTATTTCGAATTCAGTGGGTTTAATAAATTCTCTACATAAGCTTATCTTAGACCAGATTAATGGCTACCTCCGACAGTTTTCTGTTATTTCTTAACTCTATATTAAGATGAGATAGACATATATTATCTTTACAATGCATAAATTGATGAGTGAAAGTAGAGTTTAACCTTTTTTTTCCCAGTGTATCAACCACCCCTCAAATGGATCTTATACTTCATTTTACACATACAATGCATCTCAATAGATCATTTCTTTCACAAAAAGATAGGTATTATTCCCTTTATCTAGCAAAGGATACAATATCTTACTCCCTTTTATTGGCAGTTTTTCACATCTTTTTATCATTTTTTTTTTTACAAGAAACTATGAATATTATGTATTAATAAACAGAAAAAACCCAGCTGGATGAGATACTTAGGAGCATTACAAAGTCTGCAATATACTGATGAGTCTTACTTTATATCATCTATGGTTTTAAATCTTCTTCTCCTAGTTCCATCGTTCTTGCTTATATCACTTTATTATGGACAATTTATGTTATTAACCATTTGTTATGTATGTCTAGCCGCTTCATAAAAAATTTCACCTCCTCTATCCATGTCGCCTAATAGGTTTATGTGTATGCTTCATTTATTCATATGTATTGCTCCAACTGTAATTTTATATTTCCCAAATAATCCATATAATTTTTTTCCTTAATCTCCTTACCAAAGTCAAAGATTAGAGCCTCTATAGAATTATCAAACACATATCTACCATGCCCAATAGACATCCTAGTGAGCATCTTTTTTTTTTTTTCTATCTCTCTAAAAGGTTACAATGTCTCTATGTAATATCAAACACATATCAACTATGGCCAAGCAGAACTTTTCTCTTCTATTTATTATAGAACACATCCCCACCATATTCAAACTGTCCTATTTCTTAATCCTATAATGCACTACAAAAGATTATGATTGTTTCTTTTTCCTTCTTTTGTTTCTATTAGAAATCATTATAAGACTTTCATTTAAACTTATTGATCAAACAACTTACATCTTGATTAAAGTGGAAATGATTTCAGAATATAAAACCCAATGTTTGTGAAGCTCATAGTTGACTTGAAATTTTCAATATATATACATGGTACAATTTGTTATGAATGTTTTACAATCCAATTTGATAATTAAATCTTGTTCAAATGACATGTTTAATAATTCATTTGATTTCATGAAGAAAATAGAATATTATGATTTGCTAGTTTCATGTTCATTCTTTTTTGGAACTGTATATCTCTATGGATTTTTTTAAATATTATTTTGTTTTGGAGAAAAACATATAATATATATATTGTATAGTTGCTTAGATACATTGAATCTAAATGTGTCCACTAATAAAAAGATGCCTATTGATTAAAAAAAAAAAAACACATTCATTCAAATAGACACATTTAAACACATGGAAAAAATGAGTCTATTAATTAAAAGGGTGTCATCAATCAAAAGGAAGTGTCTATTAGTCAATAGACATGAAGAATACTACATATAGGGACCCTAGCCCTTATTTCCAATCATCTATAATAGCAATCACTTAACCTAAAACATATAGCTACCACATAAGAGTCCAACTTTATATATCAAAAGTGAATAGATAAATATTAACAACTCACCGTCACGCGCATGATGACCCGTGTGATTTATAATGGGAGGAAAGATGTTTGATAAATGAGTTAAACAAACAAATATGCTTGCGATGAGGGTTGAACGTAAAACCTTCTAAATAAACTTTGCTTTCATATCATGTCGAAAAGAAAAAAAAAAGGCTACTTTTGAAATTTATCATTCAGCTATATACAAAGTAACAGGCAACAAAGTGACAAATATTACAAGGCGTCCCATAAAATAAACATAACAGAATAGAGTTTTTCATAAGTGTAAGTTATTTTATTGGAATAGAAACCACTAAATCCTTTCAACAAGGAACTAGTTAACATTTCTGAAGAAATTAATATAAAGAACAAGAGCCTTTTTATTGGATATTGGATCAAGTTATTGGGAAACTATAGGGCTATGATCCAAACGAGACTCTAGTACTTATTTGGTACAATTCGTATTCCTTAGCTTCATGGACATAAATTATTGTAACAACGGAATGTTGCAAGTCTTATATTTTGTTATTTTTCTTTCAGCCCACTGTAACTTCTTGAGGTGAATATTTACAACGTTTGGTAAAGAATAAAAATTCATAAGAATTGAAGTAAGGCTATAGCTATCAAATAAAAGTCCAACTACGTACATTACGCGTGAATAGATAGATATTAACAATCTTAATCACATTCAGGTGATAATTTCCTTGTTCTATTTCTCTTCTTGCAACCATCCTATTCTAATTTCTAGAGTGTGCTCCCGTTGAGCTAGAGTGAACAAAATCCAAATTCAACATCACTATGTGAGACTTAATTATATCCTAAAGACAAATTTCCACCAATAATCTCAAACAAATTTTCACAGCCCATTCGTTTGCAATGAGGGATTTTTTTTTAAAGGAATTTGCAACAAGGATTTAAATCACCCTTTTTATATTTGTCATATTTTTTGGCTACAAGCAACGGATCCCTATTTGTGTGAGTAGATATTTCTATTTAAGTGAAGATGTTTTTGTCATTAATAGGGACCTCGTTGCTGATGCTTACATGAACATTTAAAATTTAAGAAAAAAAAAAAAAAAACATTCATCCTACCATATCCACCTAAATTATTCAAATATTTTCTGACATGCTTTGTTACCAACTGGCTTGTGATCATATTGTTATTGTAAGTCCTTCATAGGTTTTTGCATCTTTCAGAGAATGCTCTTATTCTGCGGAAGAGAAAGAGACAATTTGTTGCTTTTTCAATCTACATAAGCATATGAATATGAAGATCTCTTAATATCATATCCAGGTTAGAGAAGAGGATGGATCGATTATTGGGGGTAAGGAGAAGATTGTGAATGAGGCATTCTTAGAATGGGCTGTGGATGGTACTCAAATAAGGAGTCTAGCTCAGACAAAGAGTTGGAAGTGGAAGAGGCCAGACAAGCTATTTTTTATTGTAAGGGGTCAAAGGCCTTAGGTGTTGGCTTAAGTTGCATTGCCCTTAGTTTTATCGTGTGTTTGATGCAAACAAACAACATAACACATGATGCTTTTGTTTCTACCAAGTATACCGTAGCACCTAAGACAAAAAAGAGCCAATATCTAAGTCTTTAAGTTCAATAAGTTTCTCAAGGATCAAACTAACGGATAAAGCATGCTTAAAGCTTCAACAACTTGAAGGAATGAAGACAAAAAGGTTGAGTTTTTATGTCTTTCTGATGCATCCTTCTTGCATTTCCTACTGCTTGACCTTTCTAAAATCATGCATTCATATTTCATGTGTATGTAATTTTGATTAAATTCATTCATGCACTAAGATTTCTTTAAAAAATATTTTCAAGTATTTAAAAACGTTTGACTTGTGTTCTTAAGCTACTTTTACTCATATTTTTATAAAGTTCTTCGAAATAATCAGAATTGTGGTTGGTTTAAATCAATTTCGTGTTTGATTGTCCAATTTTTGGTTTAAAGTGTTTTAATTTAATTTTATTTTTTGAGAAGAAACTAGAGAATATATATATATATATATATTATTAAGTGTTTTAATTATTTATCGAAATGCATTTTATAAGTTTAGAATTTCAGTTTGCTGATGATACTATCCTGTTCACATAATGAGAGGGGGACAATGCAGAGTTTATGTTCAAATTAGTGAAGTGCTTCTATAGTTTTTCGAGATTGAAAATTAATATGTCCAAGACGAGTGTGGTTGGAATAGCTACTTCAGAATATTGGATAAGAAGAGTTGTTCAGAAGCTAGGGTGTGATCAAGAGGAATGGTCGTTGAATTATTTAGGCATGTCAACAGGAGGAAAACTAGGGACTCAGTTTTTGGGACTCGGTGGTGGATAAGGTGGCAAAAAGGCTAGCGGGGTGGAAACGAGTATTCCTATCCAAAGGAGGTCGGTTCACTCTAATCAAATCCATGTTAAATGCTTTGCCGACTTATTTTCTATCAGTCTTTAAGATTACTAAGTGAGATGCAAACCACATTGAGAGATTGATGAGGGAGTTTCTATGGAGAGGAGTAGATTGAAGGGCACGCTATGCATTTGGTGGAGTGGCATGAAGTTCAAAAGAGGAAAGAGGTAGGAGGTTTAGGAATTGGGAATGTGATTCGACGATATAGAGCTCTAGCGAGGAAGTGGTTGTGCCAGTTTCCAAAGGAAAAGGAGAAGCTTTGGAGAAGAGTGATTATTAGAAGCAAACATGGCATGCAGATAAACAGCCAGGATGTTGGTGTTTAGAGATATGCTACATATAGAGGTCCTTGGAAATTCATTTATTCCTTTCATCACTTTTATGATCCCTTGATTAGATTGAAGGCAGGTAAAGGTGAGAATATTCGTTTTTGGGAGGATGTTTGGTGGCAAAATGAGGCTTTTTCAGTATTGTTCCCTAGATTGTACAGATATTCCATGAGCCACAATCGTCTAGTTGCCTTTTTATGGAGGATAGCTCTAACTCATCCACAAGATGGGAGTGCATTTGCGATCGTCTGGGGGTCTAAGATGTGAGGAAGAAGAAGTTGCACTTCGTTCCATGCTTAGGGAATGCTCTCTGTAGGATAGGGAGGACAACATTGTTTGGATCATGGATAGTTCAGGTGTCTTTTCCTCTAAATTCTTTTTCTCTTCTATTATAGATGATTCTTCTCTTTAGCCCTCCCCTATCCTAAAGGCAATTTGGAAGGCTCCGGTTCTGAATTCTGGGATATGGTTCATAAGAAGTTCCCAAGCTTTTACTTGTCTCCGTAGTGTAGTTTATTCTGCATGAGAAGTGGGGAGTCTGTGGATCATCTGTTTCTTCATTGCCCTTATGCTACTTATGTATGGGATATGCAGAGATTTAGTTTCCCGCTATCCCAGAAAATTTCGTGCAGGATCACTCTAGTTGAGTCTACCTCGGCTGAGAGTGGCTTGAGAAGAAGTGAAGAGATCATTGGGCTTTTGCCAGTTTGGTAGTGGTGTGGTCTGTGTGGAAGGCGAAGAATAAAAGGTTTTTTGAAGACAAAGCTATTCTTCCTCGGGAGATATGGGAAGAATCTCAGTCCCTTGCGTCTTTTTGGATTAGTAATTGTTCTCTCTCTTTGGGGTACTCTATGTTAGATTGGCTTAGAGGGTGGGGCAATATCTTGTAAATTTGGGAGGGTAGGTGTGGGCTGGTCTTGTTTTGTTGGATCTTCCCTGTTTCTTTGCTTGTTCTAGTTTTCTTCTCTACAATAAAATTTAGCATTTCTTTTTAAAAAATAAGTTTAGAATTTCAGAAAATCATGTTAAGCCAAGTTTTCATATTCGAAGCATGAGCAAATGAACTTAAATTCTTTAGATGTGTTTGACAGTTCTTCCATGACCTTGGAAATGTTTCCAATGGTCTGCAATGTTCTTTCCATAAAATTTAAGCTATTATATGCCTATATTTGGTTTTCATTTCACAATATTTTTTTTAAAAAAGAAAAAGTTCTAAAAATTTGCAGTACATCACTTGTTAATCAAGCTCCAAGACACTAATGCAAGCTGTCTGCGTTCTGTATAATGTGTGTGGATGCTCAAGGGACGCCTACAATGTTTGAAAATGTGATTTATCACCCCTCAACGACTGTATTCTTGTGCCTAAACCATATTAAACACAAGAAAGACACCATTTGAATCTAGGGAGTGCTTTTCAAGATTAAATCATTTTTTCTTATTTCAAAAGCCTAGAACTTAGAGATGTTTTGAAGATTGGATTTCAAGCTTCTCAATTATGTGTTATTCAAACTTCAAATCATCTTCAAGATCATTCTCTTGAGCAAATATGATTGCAACAAAGCCATAAATCAATGTCAGTCTCTCTTCACCTTGAGCTCAAATTTCCATATCATGTGCTTGGTACGTCTTGTTATGAACATTATATATAATTATTTTATTTGTTAGAATGAAGATCTGAATTGCTGTAATTGGGATTTTGCTTTGTTTCAAGATTGAAAGCCAGGTCAAGTGAAATTGATTCACTTGAGATTCCAAGGTTGGAATTGGGATAGTTTCATTCTTTCTCTTGAAAATGTTTAAGTAGTTCTTCTTTCGTTCGTGAAAAGGATATGTGGTACATTCTTAGCCTGCAAAATGAAAGCTTTGTCTGGAACCTGTAAAAAGGGTTTTGTACTTGCATTCTTATATCCATTAAGTTGAGAGATATGTAACAGATCAAGCCCATAAGACGATTTCATTAATGGATGTAGGCTTGAATAACCGGAACCACTAGAAATAATTGTGCACAATAATTCATTTTCTTCACTTTATCAATTTTATTTTATGCATTTGTTGAAGTATATAATTGAGTAGGAATCTCACAGGAATCAGGGAAGTCAAAAGCATGTCTGTCACACCCAATTAAGCTTATACAAGATTATTATGGAACTCTTAGCTAATAGGCTGAAGGGCATGCTGCTTAAAAAGTGTTGCAGAAACTCTGTTTGGGTTTCATCAAAGGTCTTCAAATTGTTGACATAATGCTTGTAGCAAATAATTTGGTGTAGGAGTGTAGATCTAAAAGGAAGATGAAAGTTGCCTTAAACTTAACTTTGCTAAGGCATATGGCATGGTCAATTAAGATTTCCTAGACCATGCATTAAGCATTAAGGGATTTGGTGAGAAACGGAGGAACTGGATTCAAGAGTGTTTAAGGTAGGTATCGTAGATTGTCTTTATTAATGGAAGGCCTGGGGGCAAGACCACAGGTGAGAGGCTTACAAAAATAGTGATGTCGTGCTTTTTAGTGAACAGACAGAGTATGGATGTTATTCATTTGCTGTTCACCAATGACATTTTGGTGTTATTAGGGGGTGATGAGGAGTATATCTCAGACATAACTATTGTTGTTAGATGTTTCTGCTGGATATTGGGTATCAATATGGAAAAAGTCAACTGCCAGGTATGAACATACAGCAAGGGTAATTGAGGAATATGGCAGGCCATTTTGGATATTCCATTGCTTTATGGCCTATGAAGTTTTTGGGAATGTTGCTGAGAGTCAACCCCTCTAAGCCTTTTTTTTTATCTTTTTTTTTTTTTTTTTTTTTGGGAGTTGTTGGTATCCAAAGGTGTCTCAAAGGTTGGATGGGCGGAAGAGATTTTTTATTTTTTATTTTTTTTCTGAAGGAGGTTTAATTATCCCAATGAAGCCATTGTTTGATGGTCTTCCAACATATTATCTGTCTATCTTTAAGGTTATTAAAACGGCGGCAGAGCAGTTGGAAGAATTAATGAGAGATTTTTTGTGGAGGAATGGGGAAAAGCTACATGGCCCTCATTTGGTGGCATGGAACATTATTTGGAGAAAGGTAGAAGAAGGTAGATTGGCAATTGGGAACACTGTCTCTAGGAATGAGGCCTAGGTTACGAAATGGTTGAGTTTTACAATCTAGCAAGAGCAGTTCTGCAGGATATCTCATCTGTAGATATACTTCATATTAATATAATACACATTATGTCTCTTTCCAAAAGAAAAAAAAAGAATCTATTAACAGCAATTTTGCAAAGAGGTAATTAGGAACAGACACATAATTTGAGAAAACTTGGGGAATGTTGGTGTGGCCACTAGGATTACATATAGGAGCCTCTAAAAGTTCATCTATTTTGTTCACTCTATTTTCCTACCGGTTAGAAGACTTAATCTAGGTGCGATGATTTAATTTGTTTTTGGAAAGACTAATGGTGTGGGAATGATACCTTCCTATCTCTTTATCCTAATCTTTCAAATGTTACACTTTTCACAAGTAGCCTACTGTTGAGTTTGAGAGAAGTCAGGAGTGTTTAGGCAGGGGGTTTGTACCATGGAGAGACGTTTCTGATAAGAATGAGCAAGATGTACCAAGTCTTTCTTTTTAGCTCTTCTTTGATGATTCTAATGTTTCCCCCATCTACCACAACCTAATAGGAAAAGCACATGCCTTGTTAAATTTTTAGGATAGGTAGATCCCGTTGCGATAAAGATTTTTCAAAGATGTGCTTCTCTCTTCTGATGCTATCTCTGCCAATAAGAGTTGGAATCAGTTGGATATGTGTGCTGAGTTTCCCTTTTTCTACAGAGATATAGGGTAGGTGGGTGTAACCATTTTCTGGTCATGAGTAGATTGGCTAGTTTGTATTTTATAGTGCACACAAGATTCTAACATGGAGATTAATTGCTTATCAGCAGTGATTAACATCATCAACATAGTTTTGGTGTGTGGTGATGCAATAACTTTTAGATGCATAGTTCATGGTTTCTTCTTACTTCCCTTTTTTGTTCCGGTACCATTCTTGATTTTATTGTAACTATGCATGAGTCATGAGACACTATGTCATCACTAATACTCCAGGGAAAAATGGTATTTATAGAAGAAAATTGAAGGAGTTCACTAATGTTTATGAAGAAATGAAATTGCACTTGAAATTTTTATGAGAGGTCATGCATACCTTGAATGATAGTCCTCATTCCAAAGAGCAATTAACATAAGAATCAAACTGCTACCATGCCACTGCTGCACTCTCTGTATCAAATTGAAAGGGAAAGAGAACAAGGAAGAAAAGAAATGTTTGAGATATTTCTTTATATACTGGTAATAATATTTAAGATGACAAGAGAAAAAAGGGACTTAACAAATGAAAAGGAAGTCATATTTTTTACAGAGCTGTATTGTCATTCTCCTTCCAGGTATTGTAGATAATGGTGGAAAGCATGTAGAAATTAAGGATTCTAAAAATAGATCAAACAAAAAGCATATCAATGGAGGATTTTTACAGAAAAGGCCAAATTATAACTTTCTTAGGTCACCTGTTCATGCTTTAATAACGTAGAACATATAACTTGACTAGGTAGAAATTCAAAGCAAGCTGAGGGCTGCTTATAGATGATAGTATGAACTTTTCAAAGCTTAATTTTCTAGCCTTGTTTTCTAATGCAAAACACCTAGTTTTTCGTTTCTTAACATTTCACAAAACTTCCACTCCCAACTCTCACGCTGAGTTAGTTTCGCATTTGAAAACAATAATACAATTTAAAAATAGAAAACTCAGAAAACAATTTTACATTATTTTCTGAAAAGAACCTGTTTCCTTAACAAAACATAAAGATTTGTACCAAACATTATATTCAAGTCTCCAACTTATTACAGCACCTTTTAACTCACATGATTATCTAATATGAAACCAAGCTTAGATTTCATGGAAGTTTTTAGTTATATTCAAGTCTCTTTTATTCTCTGGTTGAAGAGTTGGTTAAGTTTATTCTTCTATCTCCATTCTATCCTCCCAGCATGAAGGTGGGGGTGATACTGAGAGGGAGTATTGGTGATAACTTAATACACTTTATTTGGTCTTTACCCGATATGTCCAACTTTTTTTAGATCAATCAACTATCTAACAATTAAAAAGGTGCATATTCACTCATGCCATCCATTACTTCAGACATAAAAATTCAGACTCAAGTTTGAATACTTCAATGCACTTTACATTGATTATGAAACTAGATCTGAAACTTCATATTTGAAACTAACCATCTAGAACAACAAATTAAGCATACATTTTCGTGTAGAGTGGAAATTACTTTCTGGTGGGCAAGCCATCATGATATTCATCATTTTTGTTATCTAATATCAGCTGGTGCATATGTATGCATGAATGTTTGTGTGTGTATATCTATATCTATATATATATAAGTTGCAGTTGACGGGCAAGGTCTCAAGTTTGAGTTCAAGTTTATGCCACACTTATCCGCTCACTTTATGGAGGGACACCCAAGAACCTCTGCAGGTCTAGACTTCAGAATAGTCTCATCCCTGCAAAGGGGTTAGCTCTTAGCAGAGACATCGAGGGGGGCCATAGACCAAAAATTTAGAAATATGCCTTTATACAGAACGAGTTCAATGTTGATTTATCTTGGCTAGGAAATGGAGTTTTGCTTCTAGCCCATTCCTAGATCAGCCTACTAAAGGATCAGTGCAAGCACAATGCAATAAGTATTCTGAACATTGGTGGTGAATTGCATGTTAATGATCAAGGTTAATAGTATCCACATATAAGATACTCATACAGTGGATAGACTTGGGATTATCAAGATTTCATTACCCAAATTGCATTTGTTTTGGATCATATGCAACATTTCTTTATATTTTCACTGAAATTTCTTTTGTTATCAACTTGTTCAATGATAATTCCAATTATTCTAAAGCTCTTTGTTTGCCTCCAGAGCCATATAGCTAGTAATTTTTTTCAAACAAAAAGCTCCAGTATAATGAAAATCTTTTTATAAGAGAATCCACTGGCTATTTTCCCCTCATGCCTTGATCAATGAATGTTAATGACTTTGAAAGAGATTTTAGACCTCTAATAACTGTAGGATTTCATAGAGACCAATAAGAGAATCCACTGGCTTTAACAACTTAACTAGTTTATCTTGTACTTTTTGATAGTACTTTCATGAGGGGAAAATAGTCATCCACATATGGAATCATTTCTTGAGGAAAGCTTGTATTTCACTTGCTCAATTATAATTGTTTCTTTGCTTCCGCAGAATGAACGTACATGATTTTCCCTAGTAATGGTTAGTGGAAATAGCATCTTTACGCGGGCAAAGGCATTAGATGTCGTAGAAATTCTTTTTTTTTTTTTATCTATATTGATCAATTCACATGCCTCTTTCTGTCCCATTCTTACTCCTTTATATGCCAGAACTTGAATTTGATTTTTATACTTGATACTTAGGTTTCAGCAAGGAAAACTTTTTGGGCTGCTTCTTTTTGTGTATTTGTTTGTAAAGACACATTTTGATCATACTCCTACTAGTTGATGCATTTTAGGAAATGTGTCTCCAAATCTAAACGAAAGGTGAACGATTACATAGTAAAAGAATGATTGACTAGAAAGACAGGTTTAGAATTTGGTAAAAGGGAAAAGTCACGAGCCAGCAAATGCCAGAGCACAATACAGAACCAGCCAAATGTGGTGACTGTTTTTGAGTATGCGATTTCATAGAATCACTGCTTAGATTGATGAATGTTGTGAATGTGCAATTTCATAGAATCACTGGTTAGTGGAAACTCATGACGCTTAAAAGATAAATCATAGATCCACTGGAGTTGAAGATTCGAAAATAATGTAATGTTTATGAATTTTATTATCAACTAAGCGATGCCCAATACATAACACCCGCGAATGGTTGTGTCACCAGATGACATTGATACTGCCTATGAATAGACAAAAGGGTCATGTTCATTTTGTTATGGGATCTTTTGTACCTGTTTCTTCCCTTATTAGTAGTAACAAGTGAAAACATTTATTACATCATTTATGCCCAGTTTTTCTTTCTTAAAGTTCTCTGGTTTTTTAAAAGAAAGAATATTAAATCAGTAGGAATTTGATAAATCAGTAGGAATTTGAGATGAGTTCTGAGCAGAATCAATTTTCTCCTCACTTTTTTGAGCCTCCAATTACATTCTCTTACTGACCCAAACCACATGGTGACGGTGATGATACAAGCAATGTATCACACATGTTATTACTTTCAGAAAATTTAATAGTGATTGAAAAAAAATGTTATAATGGGAATATAATTGCTGCATCTTCTGCTCTGTTACTTCTTATAATCAGAAGAATTTTATTTGGGCATACAAGCTCAGAAGAAATGGAACAAGAGAAGCCAGGAGACTATACAAAAACACTGTTATTCTCAGTCAATGGTTTGGTGCTGGTAATTTGAAGACTCCACAAACGAGGATGGATAATTGTTGTCAGTTCATTCACCAAGCACGGAACTTAGTGATCAAACAAAAAGGATTTAAATTGGAATATATTCTCTTATTCTCAAATCCAACTATAAATAATGTTCTTCTCTTGGAGAATCAATTTTAAATGACCAATACATTTAAGCAAAAATTACATGTAAACTGCTAAGAGACTATTGTCGAAAACAATACTGAGTTACTGATATTATACATTGATGGAAATCATGTTTACCCAACTTGATGCCTCTTGAGCATTGAACTTCCATCACCTTTTCCTTGTTCTTTACATCCATATGCTCCCTCGCAACAAAGTGAGCTCGATAAACATAGTTTCTTGTTTCAATGATTTATGAACGTAAGAGACGCTTTTCACAAATCAAGAACTTCCAGCTGGCATGGGGACCCTCTGAAGAATCATGTAGTGCAGTTTGCCAACCCATTGCAGAAGCAATCTCTTGAATTTCATCCATCAAAGTTATTGAGTCACGAATATAAGCACGCCCACTGGGTCTTAGAATCCGATCCATCTCAAGCATTATAGTTGAGATATTGCATCTACAGGTAAAAGATAAACCAAAAATATAGGTATGAGCTTTTGCATTTTGAAATTCCGCACACTTATCAAACTTAAGAACAGAGATGAAAATATCAAATTACACAAAAATTGTACCTTTTCTTTTCTATAGAAAAAAGGCCTGCAGCATGCACAAGGTCATAAGTTCTTGGATATGTGTCAAATGGTTCACACCTGCCGAGAAAGACATGCCTCCGAGTCAGCTAAGTACAACATACAGAATCTACCAACCAACATGTTTGATAATTTGGAGTTTGGTCAATTTCATTATCACACGGCATTGCTACCATTAATATTGTTTTGTTTGAGCTACCATCTGTTAAGTAAAAGGGGGCATCTATGATTTGGTTGAACACCAGATGAATGGATCTGTTCAGCAAAAGTTGTTATTGCCAATTATTCAGTAGATATAAGCATAACAGTGTCTGTCAAATCAAAAGTTTAAGAACCCAACTGATTCTGGAAAGGATTTTCATCTAGATAAAGAGATCTATTCTTTAGAGAACAGTAAATAAACTCACTCATTAAGCATATTAACACAGCAAAAGCCACCACTGCATGGACTGGTAACCTATCAATAATCTACATTATCGAGAGATGTAGACGAAGACCTAAATCATTGGAAGCGAGTCCATGAAGCCCATCGTGCAGATTGGATAAGACTTTGATGCTTTGTTGTGTTGAGTGGAATTCATGTCAAACATTTTAAGATGGCTCCATTTAATAAACTAATGTTTTCTTCATTTATAATTATGAAAAAAAAAAAAAAAATCAAGTGCACAATGACCCAGTGGCACCAGATTTGGCAGCTGTTATGTAGCTATACAGCATATGGGCCACGTCTAGAATTAAAGGGTCCGGGCACATAAATGGAGAAGGAAAGAACCATTAAAGAAAGTCAAAAGAGTGGTTCTTCTTATATGAACACCCACATTTTTTAAGTTGGGATGAAGATCAAAGAAAATGAATGGGTAAATAGATCCTTTCTACAACATCATTTTACTCTCTTCTGTATGAAAATTTCAACTACTACAGAATATTAAATTTTACACATGGTTGCAATTTAAGAATTTTATTACTTAGTCCATTTTATCATTGAATCACCTGCAGAAATAACTTTAAGAACTTCCAAACACAAAAGAGGCATAGCTCATAGCATCATACCAATCATGCATGACTCCTATCAATCCACGGTCAAAAATGACAGGTAGGGTGTTGGGACCACTAACAGGAACAACATTCATAACCCAACAATCAATATCGAGATCCATCATCGCTGATGCAAATCTGCCAAGATGAAATGCTCACAAATTAAGCAAGGTAAAAGACATTATCCTCATGGAAAATATGGTCAGTAGAAATGGAAACAGAAAACTGTTTTTATGAATGCCAAATAGTTGAATACAGAGAATTAGCAAAGTGGCGTGTGGACAAGTAATAAAAATACTTACCCGCCAAAACCAGCCCTCATATCCAGAACATTTCTTAGATTCAAAGTCTTCCAGCGATAAGCACGAACATAACTTTCTATTATGTCATACCAATATCTTGATTCTGCCTTGAAGAGCTCTTTTCTAGACATATAGGCATCTATTTCTATGCTCTGCAGCCTATCTGGAGGATGATGAAGACGTTCAGGCCATGTAGTAATATTTGCTCCAAATCCATTTTCAGGTAGAGGAGTGATGCATGCTTTCAGACTAACATTCCTGCATTAGAAATAACAGCCCTTGCAGAAATTAGTCTACTTTTGTCACCCCTAATCTTACTTGCTTCAGGTAGACCTATCTGGGCTAGGATTTGTCATGTGTTATTTAAAAGAACTATAGATGGCACATGCACCACATTTATGAAGGAACATGGGATTTAAACAACTAGTTGAGAGAAAACTGATTAAGAGCGAATTATGCCCAAAAAACTCATCAGAACTAATTAAGTTAATGAAGAATAAATAATTAAAAAATTCAGCATTTTAGTTGCTAACACATTCTGTTTCATTGCCTCAAGTAAGAGACAAGGAGAAACTTCAACTACATATCTTTCTCAGCAGCCGAAAGTGAATCAAGCAATGAAAATCTTTGAAATAGGAAGCTTCAGAACCAGCAATAGTATATCTAATTGACCATGAATAAAAAAGGAGGAACAGGATAGAATCATGGCCACCAGAGGTACAGTAAAAAATAGCAATAGTTATGAAAAATGTTACAAAGGAACCAATTTCAGAATATATTCAATACAGATGACAAGGACTCATGAACAGGAGGTCACATGTTCCAATGTGGACAAAAAAGCCTTCCTCAGGTGTAGAAATAAAGCTGCATACATCGTCACGTCTCCAAACACCATGATGGCAAAAGCCAGGTCCACTAAATCCACCAAAAATAAGGAAAGAAAAGATAAGAAGGATCTTGAACCACCAGAGGCTTGATATGGAATAAGTGCCTTTGCTTCACAAATCCTAGAGGTGTAAGGAATAGGGAATAAGCATCGCAAGTCACAACCAAGGATGTTTTATATAGATAAAGAAGAGAACATAAAATTGCATAGAAAAAAAAAATATTAGAGAAAAATGAAGATACTGTGACTATTTTTTTAAAAAAGAGACAAAAAAGAAGTAATTTAACCTTAAAATTTTATCTCCTAGACAAATTCATCCCATTTACCAAACAAGGACATTTCACCTGAAACTGCTTTTCTTCTAAGTCATAATGCACCAGAAAAAGAAGAAAAAGAAAGATGCTACCATCTTTTGTGGTAGGTGCATTAGTTTTGCACTAAAAAATTTCCATGCTATATTAAAAACTGAAAGTTGTTTGTAATGAACATACCACACGTTATCGGGGTTGTCATTTGCATCACAAAGTGGAGGTTTAGCTCCAGCACCACGACTTATATAGCAACTGTTATTCAAAGGCTTACGCCAAATAGCTATATAACCCTCCTTTTTCACAAGTTCCCAGCAGAGGCGAACAGTAAGGTCCTCCATCTCTGTTCAAAACCAATCAATTCCATTATCACAAATGGTAAATAAAAAATCAAATGTTTGCAGTCAATTATATCAGCATACACAAAAGCCTCCCCAACGGTGTACTTCCATTCTTTACATGGTCTAACAAAAAGTGAAACTAATGCAAAATCCCAATGAAGTTAACAACTACCCTCGGGATACCTTTCCATTGTTCTTGTAGAGGCTCTTCATGCTTATAAACAGGCTGTGCTGCCCAAGCAAAATATCCCCCAGCTCTGAGCATCCTATTAACTTCGAGAAGCAATATACCATCTTCACCGCAAGCAAAGGAAAGAAGAAACCTGATCAGTACCAAAGAGCTAAGCAAGTTCAATTAAATAATCAAGCATGTTGCTGCAATGCTTGTTGTGGTGCTCAGAAGAAAAAGAGCTCAAAATTTTACCATACAACAAATAGTAGAGGTGTATAAAGAATTTAATCTTCATGATTTGGTTTCTATTCAGAAATGGGCAAGTGATAATGTCACTATGGACTATGATTTGAGACTAGGTAATCAGATAATCTTGAACAATTGAATTCTATCTAAGATGAATGTACTTCTGAAAATAATACATACCATCGCGCGTCCAATTAATTCTACATCTTGAACAGTGGATCAATTCAAATGCCTGACTAGGATACAATAATCTGTGTGTTGCAAACGCTGCCACCATAGCAGGTACCCCGCGTTCAAGAGCAAATTGAATCTGGTTCTCATGAACATCTTTTGGAGCTATCGAAAGTGTGGTCACATTTCGTGAAAATAAAAAGGCACCAAAGCTTGCTACCCCACATCCAACATCCAAGACGACACGGGTATGATGGCCAAATGCAATATCAGGAACCATCTGAATTTTTGGTTCATAGGAACTAAACTTAATGTCACTGGAAACAAAATTTTAATTATAAGTCCATGTTACTGATAATTGATTCTAGAATAATCTACCTCAGAAATCTGATTCAAGTACTGATCAGCCCCATGTATAAATTGAGTTCCACCACCCGGAAATTTGAATTTGTCTTTGTCCTTTGAAATCCAATTTTGACCCCCTTTATCATCAACCAGACGTGTATGAGGCACATTGCTAAACCATACCTGTCACAAGATATACAAACTTTAGAGTTTAGTTAAAATTGTTACTCTTGAATGTCAGTCCTCCGTCATTCTTACTTTTTCTTCAATGAGTTTTATCCAACAAAGATATATGCCTAGGGCAAGGAAAAGGGCAGGAAAGGGAAGAGAGAGAGACAGAGAGTCAATCAATAACATAAGCCTTGCGGTAAAAAACTAGCAAAAATGACCTCAGACTGAATGCTTGGATGTGAAGCAATAGCTTAAAATCAGCCATAAGAAAGAAAAGATTATTACCACCTAAACTAGATACATTTAAACCTTTAATGATGATTTACCACAAACTCATCTATCACTACTCAAAGCACAAGCCTTTCAGAGTTCCCAATGAACATACAATCTCGTGATCCTAAGTATCAAAAGGGTACGAGGTAAGTTGCTTGCACAGCTATATCAAGTTATTGTCTAGCTAATGCACCTTGCTACATCATTGTTCATCAACTTAAGCTTTTTAAGTAACTGACCATTAACATTCCTCAAAGCAGGAAGTTGAGCACTCAGATCTTAGGGGTGTGTACAGCAAGGTGCCTAGCGGGTGGAAGGGTGTATGTTTCACTGACCAGTAATCTTGCAAATAATTTGTTCTCTTTTGGATTGTTGAGTTAACTGGTACATATTATCATGCAATATCTACTGCAATGAAATTTGAGAAGACTAGATGGCATGAAATACAATTTTAGATGCACTCTCCAACCGTTGGCATGAAAGACATTTTGAGCAATTTAGAGCCAGTAAAATAATATTGTTTCTTACTAGAATAGCTACGAACTGCAACAATTCACATCAAAGAATTGCAAAGCTTCCATTTTTTGCCAGCCACACACCATTTTAGGTCTTGAATACTGATATCGTGATATTGCAAGAACTTGATTTGCAACTAGCAATTATGAAACAGGGTGTGTGAGATTACCTATTACACTAACAAAGCAAACAGACACAGTAGACTATAGCACAACAGCTTCAAATTTCTCTCAAATGTTCCCAGTTAAGACTTACCAGTTATCACAGTGTCAATAATTAAGTAATTAAATGCAAAAAGCTTCAAAAAATGCAAAATTTTTTTGGTTCAATGAATAAAACAAACATATAACTCAATGCCAAAAATTTTTCTAATCTAATTGATACGGGTTTTACCTCATCTCTGCTCCTGGGCCAAGTTATAGGAGTCTTGTAATCCTTAGGTGCCGGAACCAAACAATTCAACCCCTTTCCTACCTCTGGACAATGCCGCTCGAATTTCTCTCCTCTCTCTGTTGATTCCAACTTCCGAATCGCCTCCACATTATCCAAACAAGGTATATACTCCCTCATACTATCCGCACACAACCTAAATTTCTCAATCCTAATCCTAGTTTTTCCGCCATCATTCTCCTCCACCTCAGTCACATTCCCCCAATTCTCCACAAACCCTAAATCCACCTCTCCACCCACCTCAAACTCCTCCGACATTGTCCCATTCTCGTCAATGATGCCCAGTCTCTCCAACACCATCGGCGGTGGTGGCGGCAGCTTCACGTGAGGAATCAGCAGAGGCGGAGAATTCGCCGAATTCACGGAAATCTCGGAATTCGATGAATTCACAGTCTGATTTGAACCCAAGTCGGCGAGATCTAGGGTTACGTTGATGTTGGGAGACACGGCGACTGTACGGGGGGATTGGGTTTCTCGAGAGTTGAAGAAAACGAGCTGTTGGTATCCATCGGAGGAGAAACGCTTTCCGAGGTAGAAGAAAGCGAAGGAGATGAGCGCGAAGGCTGAGATCTTGATAAATAGTGGGGTTTTGAAGAACGTTTCTGGGCTGTTTAAGCCTTTCATATCTGAAAATTTTCCTCGAGATCTCGGATTTGGAAGTGATGAGATTTCCAGATGTATATTTCTTTTTTACCTACTGCTTCTGAGTCATCTGAACATCAAGATCTGAAAATCAACAAGAAGAAGAAGAAGCAGACGCATAAACTAGGATTCGTTGAAGAGAAATTTTAGTGTGAAGAAGAAGATGAAGTAGAGAAGCTACTGTCTTTTGATGAAGACGTCCGTATCAAGGAATCATAAGAATACTAAACAAACATCCACGTGGCAGATCCAGACAATACCATGCTGGCAGAGTGTCAGCTAGCACAACCCTGCTCTTCCCCCACCCCACCCCCAGCCTGGTTTCTCTGTTTAAGAAGGTACAGGGTTGTCTCTGCAGCTCGTGTTGTTATTGGCTAATCAAGCCAAACATATGCGGCCGGAGATCTCCAATATGCACGTGTCATAATAAAGACTGTAGTTACATATGATTGCAGTGTACGGAAGCAGGTGATCACTATACACCTGTCATTTTCCACAGCCCTAGATTATTTGTTACGAAGGAAAGAAGCGTCCAACGTTTTTTGACGGATGTTCAGAAACCTTTTTTAAAAATTAGAAAAAAAAAAAAAAAAAAAACAAGAGACGAAAAGAAAGTCAACGTGGTTCTTTCTTCTCTAGGGGCGCGTACAAACCACACTTGGCGTTTAACGTGGGCCGCGCAATACACTTCACAACAATTATGAGATTATACAAAAATTATTGAGTATTTTAGAGTATTATACAAAAATTATAAATATATTTTTTTAATTTTCTTTTATTGATTTTCAAAAATAAAAAATTGAAATAAAAAAGTATTGACAAATTAACAATTTATTTCACAAAATCGAAATAAGTTAATCTTTAAAAATAAAATTATTTATTTATGAGATATATCTTGCAAAACTCAAAATATATATTTGATATAGTAGTAGCTCACATCTATTAAATCTTAAAGAGTAAAATCTATTGTCATAAAAAATTGTAATGAAAAGGAATGCAATAAAGTAATAACGACCAAATTTTAAATCCATTTGTCTATTGACTGCATCAACTTCATGGTAGTAATTCAAAAGTAGTTCAATAAATTTGAAATAACAGGAAACAAAAAATATTTAGTTGATTAAAATGTAAAATAATTATATTTAGTTAAACAAAAATATGGGTTTTTTTTTTTAAGAACGACCAAATGTATTCTCCCAACTTTCAATAAAATCTACATTGTGTTGGCAATTTAACACAATTTCTTGAGATCTATAATCCAAAAAATTTTAAAAAAAAATTATTTAGTAGGTTGAAATTTAAAAATAGCTTTGCAAATTTTCTAATGAAAATATATTTTATTTTTTGTTATCAACTGGGTTTTTAGTTTTAGAGTTCTATTTAAATTTCCATGTGATTAACCAACCACAAACTTAAAAAGAATCTCTCTTCCTAATTCAAACTTTTATATAGGTAAATAAATAAATAAATAAACATCGTAACCATTTACCATGTAATACACCTTATTTCTATCAAGTAGTTGCTTGCACCTAAACTACATTGCAAGTTTTGCATTTGACATTGGCCTATAGTTTCTTAATTTTTAGACTAAAATATTTTTAGGTAAGATCTAAAAAAGATATTTTACTTGATTTTTTCTAATAACCTTTTCAGCGGCTTTTGGATGATATTTTGAAGATAATTTCTTATTTTGAAGAGTTCATTTATAGTTAAAATTTATAACTTACCATTATCAAGAAAGTAAGCTATGTAAGGATGGGTAGCTATGTTGTGTTAAATTTACTTATTAGGATTAAGACATGTATTAAGAGAGAGTTTAATTTCAGCCGCAGTTATATACATGCTACCTTTACAGTGACATTCTCATCACGTAAATGAGTTAGTAGGTAAGTTGTTTCAAATTTAGGAATAGTGATGCTCTTAATATACAATACCCGAGTAGTGATTAGTCATGAGATGCAATAAAAAAATTAGGGCAATGACACATTGTGTGAAAATAAGAAAAGCAACGCAAACAGGAATGAAGAGAATTGCAAATCTTATTAATTTTGGAGAGCTTTTTTTTTTTTTCTATTAAGTTTATTGAGAACATTGTGAACTTATCAAAAAGATTGTTCATGTGACATTTTAAATTCTAGCTCATCACTCACCTTTTCATCTTTTTTTTTTTTTTTAATTTGTTAAGGGTAACATCAATACCTTTTTTATTTGTATCTCTAGTTCTTAACATCCAGAGACGTTAGGTCAAGATTTTTTTTTGGATAACCTAATTTAGGGTTTCTTGGTTTAAATTTATCCAATTTTGGTTTCAAGTTCCATTGTTTCGAACCCGTGAACCCTTGAAAATTGTTCATTAATGACAACGGTACAACAATCCAATAAAACCATGATGATACCTCATAAGAAAGCCCATGCCAAGTAACGAAACTCACTTCGAAAACTTTATATAATCCATCCAAATCAAAAGATGTTTTGTTGGTTTCTTGAAGTGTGAAAATTTAAATAAATAGGGATGCGACGGTTTTCCTGGTTTCGGCCCTCATAGGATTTTGAGTCTTGGGACTGGTTGGAGTAAACGAAGAACAGAGATTTTTTTCAAATTGCATTATTAGGATTTTTCAATTCATTCTGTTCTGGCCTGGTTTTATTGTTTTCAAATTTCTGCAATTCCATTTTATTACTTTATCTTAGAGCTTGTTAGCCGGGTTGATATTTATATGCTAGGTTTTGTTACAAATTTAAAAATTTTTAGAAATTTTTCTTTAACAATTGATGGTAGTTCAAGTGTTTGACAAATTGTCTATATGAACTAGTATGGAGATGTAATTTTGTCTCCCAAGTTATTTATGTCATTCAGATTTCATTTGTTATTATTTATTCTCTTTAATTTATTATTAATTGTCCTTAATTGGATGTTGCTCGCAGAATTAGTTCAATAAAACTGACTTTTCTGGGTCAATTATAAACTTAGATTTACTAGATTCAATTTTCAGTTAATAATGCATGATTAAATATTTAATAGTTTATGTTAGAAAAATGTCAAGCAAGTTTAATTTATACCAAGACTATAGAGTTCATTCTCATTAGTTCATTGGATTATGATTTTAAATAAAATAGGAATTTTCATAATCTAAATTTTTTTTCAAAAAATTGTATACAGAGTTTTTTGATTTACTGCAATTTCTAAAATACTTGGGATGCTTTAAATTTTCTTTGTTATTGAAAGCAGATTTCTATTTTTGAATCATTATTTTTAGATGGTATGATAGATATATCTTCTAGTTGAATCATATCTGAAAACAACTATCCATATAAGATTTGTCAAATCTCGTGAAATCCATTCAACTACGTTTATAGAACTTTACAATTTTACCTTGTACATCGACTGGGCATCAAGAGGAGGCAGTGTTGTCTTTCTTAGCAAGATATGCTTCATAAATGCCCACGATGAGGCGGGGATCTTTGTCCACGAGCTCCTTGTACACATCTTGCTTAGTCAGTTTGTCCATGTTGTCTATGACAGTGGATAGACAAGCTTCAAGCAGGTGTTTGGCATTATGTTGGCTAGCAAAGGCAAAGCTCATGAGGGCATTCTCTACGTTCACCTTAGAACTCATGAACTTCTCGCAGTACGCCTTGAGGTGTTTCACTTGGTACTTCTCTGCCAACACCAAGAGGTCACAAGCCATTTGCTCGTCCAGGGTAGCCTCTGCAGTGTACAAGTAGTGAACAAAGGCGCAGAGGGCATCGTAAGTCACGTCACTGATCTTGATGGTGCCGCTTCTACTTTCCTCCATCTTGTTCTTTAGCATTGCTTTGAACACAGGGGATCTGCTCACCTGATGATATGTTACAAGAGAATGTGAAAAATATTAACTATGGTAAGCGTACTAACCATTTATTTATCTGTATGTTGGACCATAAACACTGGGGATCATTTAATGTCAAAAATTAACTAAAGTTTCTTCCTCCTTTTTTAAGGTATTTAAACACAGGATCCTAAAGTGAACTTGTCATCTTAGGCATAAGAATTAAAATCACAAAGATTTTACATGAAAATCTTTATAATTCTCATTCTTACGCCTAAGATTGCCCCTATCAAACAACCCTTAAAAGAGCTACCTGATGCTTCCAGCTCTCACTTACGTGGGATTCTTTGGAAAGATCATACCACTTTTGGGTCTACTAAGTTTTGTGGATTAAATTGTGAATTGCAGAATTGTCAAGCTAAAGAAACAAATTTCAATAGTATATTTGGATGTCCAAAAACATATATAAGTAACAATTCATACAGAAAAATTTTATAGAATTTTGGCAATGGAGCTCAAACTGTAGAGAGACAGCCAAGTCAAATTTATCATCACAAAGTACATTAACAAAGCATGTTGCCAATCTACAGCAAGTTTCACACACAAGAATCAAATAATTCTATTTGCTCAGCATACAGTTGTTTATTATATTTAACAAAATTGAACAGATTTTGGCTGATCTTTCATGCCAACCAAGCTTTTAGGTATGTTTATGATAGCTAGAACAGTCAAAATATCAAGTTTGAAGCTCAAGTGTTCACCATTGTCGTAATATGTGAAGAAACAAAACCGAGAAGAAGAACTAGCAAGAAACAACACAAAAGAGGAAGAAGAATAAAAAGAAAAAGAGAAGCAAAAAATGAAACTAAAGAAGAAGAGGAACAACAACAAGAAGAAACAAATAGCATATCAGTGGAGGTTTTTGGCTGAGTTGAGGGATGGAACTAATTTGCCCCTGCAGCTTTTTTGAATAAGATTTGGAAAGATCTTCATAGGTGTCGGCTCTGAACAAGAACGCGTCTTTCATCTGTGATCATGGATTTTGGTTGGCAATGATAGCTCATGTTTTTACCACTCTTAATAAAATAGGCAAATGAACCCAATCATCTTATACCATCATCGAACTACTTCGAATGCTACTACTTATTTAGTCTACCAAATGACCAAGAAAGGCCTTCCCACAACCCCAAACTAAATTGGGACTCACCAAGATGGCCTTGTGAGCGTGGACCGGAGGGGTTGGGTTTCCCAAGTCGTCGTCGGATGCGAGGAGAACGACGTCGGTGAAGTAGGCCGACGAGGGGCTGTGGTGGTCAGCGATCGGAGATTGGCAAGTGAGGAACTTGACCTTAGCTTTAAGATCTTCGATCTCGCGCTTCAGCTCCTCCTCTGTTTCGCTCGCTTCCTCGTAACACTCTTTGCAGGTACCCGCGCTCGCCGCCTGGTATTCATCTCGGCACGATAAACACCGCATTTTTGCTAGGGTTCCGGCGGCCGACGGCGATGCGCAGCGAACAGGCGCAGAATTGAAGAACCCGTCCGGTAAATATATGCAGTTATTTTGAAATATTAGTTAAGAGTACAGTGAACTTGTGTGGCACCATGAATAAAATCCTTAATTTCTATTAGCTAAGAGTATACTATAACTGTACCTAAATAATTAAAAGCTTAACATAGATGAAGAAAAGGTTCAGAAGCTTAATGTAAATTTTTTTAAAATATTTTGGTAGCTTAAAAGATTATTATTATTTTTTATAAATTCTAAAGTTACCTATTTCTTTTAATGTAAAACAAAAGAATAAGTAAATAAATAAATATGCATATATTAATAGGCAATTAAGTAATAAACGTTAAAAAAATGAATATTAGAAACATATAGACTTATATAAAGAGGTATTCTTTTCTATCATTTTAAGCTTTTTTTTTTTTCTTAATAACTTTCACCCTCATTTTATCTTCAAATTTTAGGCAACTTCTTCGGATTAGAAAAATAAATAAATAAATAAATTGATAACTTATTAATTTATATATTTTCCAAAATGCAGATTACATTATTTCTTAATTAGATAAGTGAAGACTTCAAGAATACTGGATGCATTAGGATTTCAAGCTCCAATTCAAAGTACAATACTTTTGTGACATACAGTGAGAGAAGTTGTTATGCATAAAAGGAAAAGAAAGTAAAAAAACATGAGAAGAAAGAAGGAGAAAGAGACGAATTCAAAGTAAAGGTAGAGGTTGCAGCAGCAGTAATGTAAATAAGAAGGAAGAAGAAGAAAGAAATGTGAAAGAGAGGTAGGTGCTCACCGGTATTCTAGAATTTGAAGATAAATTAGTCTGGCATTTGCATTCATTACTCATACTCAAGGACAGCTGGGCTTAATGTTAAATAGTATAAATATGATTAATTACATTGAAAAATGTCTCCCAAACCCTATTTTAAACAATAACTGTCACAATAAATATATGTAATGTAGTGTGGTTATAGTATGTAGAGTCTTCACAATCTTACGGGTCCTTGTATGCTATTAAAGAAGACTTCTAAGTCTGTGGAACATTGATTTGTAAGCATGAACTATTTACATATTCAACAGTTTTTATAATTTATTTTTATTTTTTTGTGGGCACTGGCTCTATCACATAAATTCCAGGTTACCAGTTCTCTTATTTTGTCAATATTATAGGAATAAATGACAAAAACCCAATAATCAAATTGTTCCCCAAGAAAATTTAATAGCCATAATAATCACCTACATTCCACATATATATTTCTATTATTATTATTATTATTATTACTATGATTTGAAATGCTAAGTCAACCATATAGAATTTTGATCCATGAAAGTCTATTGAGACTTAATTAATATTAATGACATACATGATGGTGACGTACATAGATGTCGGTCATTAATTTGAATAAAAGGGTAAGTTTTTTTTTCTTGAATTATTTTTTTTTTGTAACTCTTCTCAAAACTTTTAAATTAATATTAAGTTTTTGGTGGACCTTCACAAATTAAATTGAAAGGTAACCATCTTAACAAAATTAAACAAGATCAGGAATATCAAGATATATATATATATCTAGAGATTTTAAATAAGCATAGAATAAATTAATCAGGATCATTAATTTTGAATTACTTGACGGAAATGATGATATTTTAATCGATCAAAATTATTATTCATCTTTCTTTATGAAATATGATTAAAAATTATGTGAACATGATAAATTGAGTTAGATTATTCATTGTGCTGACAAAATATTTGAGTTGAATTTGATTTATAAGGACAATATTTGTTCTCGATGAAGTTGTGGTTTTAATCTCAAATTAACTTAATCCAACAAACCTAATTATTTATATTATCATAAATTCTAATAATTATTTTAACATGATATTGTTCTTGTGTTACAATTATTATGAAGCACATAACATTTGTTTCCTATTTGTTTTGTTTACATCAATTATTACTTTATATCTTTTTTTTTAGCAAATGCTATGTCGTTATTACTTTTAATTTAATGTCTTAGTTATTCATATTAAAGTAAATACCATGTAGAGCATGCATTCTATATAGAAAAAGACATATTGCCAGTAAGAGGGAATAATACTTCTAATATATTTTAGCTTTAAAGATTATATATATAGTTATTTGAAATTAATCACGAGAGTTAAACTCATTTTGGATTAAAATAAATGTTCAACTAGAACTAGCTTAGGTTAGGTTAGAATTTAAGAGTGTGAATAATTCCATTCAATTTACACAAGTCTGCCACAAATATTATAAGATCTATTATAATTACTTTTAAGGTAAATAATTAATTTCTTACCAATAAAGGTTAATTTTTGTGAGAAGGCATATCAATCAATTTGTTAATTAAACTACCCGAAAATTACACGCACAGCATTAATCATCATGTGGAATAAGTAATGACTAATTTTAAGGTTATCTCCAACCCTAACTTTATATTTTATTCTATTTTAAAATTAATTTAATACCAAACAATAACTTTTTGCACTACCCATTTGCTCAATTTTTCACTCTAAAAATATATTCTCGAAATATTCTTTTTATCTATTTTTTTATATTCTTTTATACCACTTTTTAAAAATATATATATTTTTATATATGAATTTCATTTTACATATTAACCTAATATTACGTCTAATTATTAATTAATGGATAAATAATGAATACTGCACTATAAAATAATTAATTAATAACACAATAATTAATTAAAGGTTAATAAATTATTTATCAATTACTTATTAACTAATTAGTAATTAATTAATTATAATAAAAAATCTGTATTTTGATGTGAACTTAAAAAAATGAAATGATTTTTTTTTTTTTTTTTTAAAAAACAATGCTCCACAAGCTAAATAAGCTTGATGGGAGAAGCGCTGAGTATAATAGATATCTCATATTAAAATATGAGCCGGTATGACGTCACTTTTACTCTGGCATTAAGGGTGCATTACTACTTCAAGTTATAATACCGTCTTTGATTTTTAAGACCGTGTCCTAGAGGACTAATAGTGGTGAGCCCTGAAACCTCGATGGAGACGCCTGAGGTCTCAATAAATTTGTGTGACTCAACAAATCTTGAAGGATGAGGACAAATGAAAGCTCTTCTTTGTTTTTGTTTAATTTCCCCTCTCCCCTTCTTCCAGGAACTTTCACTCCCAACTTGGCACCTTCCTTCACATTTCAACAGCCATCAAACAAAATGTTATTTCAATGAATCTTCTAGTTGATATTAATTTCACAAGAAACTCATGAAGACCCAACCGCCTATAAATACGTGTTCCAGTACCCCAACATTATTAATTCATACATGTGCTGCGTTTGCTATGCAACACCATTGTTTTAGACACCCTTCTGATGCTTCATGCAAAACATGTGTACCATCCTCAAGTCTCATGACTTGCAGAAGATATTCGCGAAGCTTGATCAAGACGGCAATGGCTACATCGACGTCGTAGAACTCAGTTCGTTCCTCAACAAGGTTGGCGTCACCAATGCAAGCCACGAGGAGCTGGAGGGACTTGTGGGTCGGAGTAGTCTTGACCTGCAAGACTTTGTAGCGTTTTACGAGTCAATATCCAATAAACAGCAATCGGGTGATGATCAGAGTGGGCATGATGGTATTGATGACGATGATGAGAGGGATCTTATTGAAGCATTTAAGGTGTTTGATCTGAACAACGATGGGTTCATATCTTGTGATGAGCTAGAGAGCGTGCTCTTGAGGTTGGAAATGTGGGAAGAACGGAACGGAGGGGACTGCAAGAGAATGATTCGGGAATTTGATACCAATGCTGATGGGCTGTTGGACTTTGAAGAATTCAAGAATATGATGCTGTTGACTATTCCTTGATGTACAATTTTTGCTGAATATATATTGAGTGTTAGTTAGTATTAAAGGGCGAGTAATTAGTTTTGCTTGGAAAAAAAAAACAGAAAGAATAAAAAATAAATAAATTTTCTTTCTACCCGTGCAGATCACGTTCTCATTTATAAATATGACGCTTTCAAGAAAAAGTCTAAGAAAAGGATATATCATGAGAATAGAATTAATAATTAATAATTTTAATTAATTAATAATTTAAATTAACTTATATAAGTAAAAGGATAACCAAATACAAAATGCGGATGCATGTAAATAATTAATATTTTAAATTAATGCAAATAAACACATAAGTAAGAACACACATATTTAATGTGATTTAATATATCATGAGAATAGAATTAACTTACCTCTAAATAATACAGATTAATTACAATTTATAATCAAATCTTTCAAAATCCTCTCATTCAAAAGTGTTTGTACGTAAATAAGAACAGTTGGTGATGACATCACTTACTCTACTGATGAGCAGGGTTCAATTCCCAATTTGTAAACTGTACTTTGACAAAAATTATTTAATGTTTTATAAAAGCTGATGTTTTCAAAATTTAAATGTCATCGACTTCAAATTAGAATTGACATAATATTCATTAATATGTGCAATTCAGCAATTACTCATAAAATTTATGAAACTTTTTGTTTTTAATATCGCAGTAGTTGTATGCCTGTAGTATATCATTTATATAATATTAGAATTTTATTGTACAACTTCAATGCACAATATATATTCATAATTTTAACAAACCAACGGCTCGTAAAAAATATCATGCACACTTTGTGAGAAACAATTATCGTCATACCTACAATTGACCTCAATCTAATTGATCATCGACAATTTTTTTTTATTTTTACATCACCAATTTTCTACAGATAGTTAGCTGAAAGGGTTTTAGATTTACATCTGCAATTAAAAACTAATAATGTTACATGCTTTTGTTGTTGAACAAATGAACTATGAACGAAATAATGGAGATTTTCTTTTCAAATCTATTCATAGTTTTTATTTACACAAAATCACATGAATATTGGCGCCAAAGACATCATTCTTCAATTTTAAATAGTTATTATCTTGTATAGAGGTATCTTTTTTATTTTTTATTTTTTTTTCAAGTTTTTGTATTCATCTTTTCATGATCTTCATTTGCAATCAATCTAATGATAGTATTTTTTGCACATGTGAGTTTTGATTCCCTATTCCTTATGTTTAGTTTTTGTACATGTTAAAATATATTTCCATTATTATTTTTTTAATCTACATCACATTTCTATTTTAAGTGTAATCGCAAAAATAACGCCACGTCATTTTGTTGGAAATTTTTTTTTTCTTTTTGAAATTTCATATTTTTGATATACGGAAATGTTTAATAATAATTTCTTGTATGCCATAGCTAACAAAGCCCACAGGCCTTTTACTTTATGGGCGGTGGGCGGTGGGCCACCGCCCACCACCCACCCCCTAATCCCTTGGCTCCTGCCCAAAGGTTGCTGCACCGCCCTTGGCCTTTTACATTGCTCCGACATGCGAGGCCGACTATATGTTACACCTTTCGTCGTCAACCACTCGACGTCGTTCCCGCATTTCCATGGCAGTTCTTTGGAACATATTTTCCATTGACGACCCAAAAGTCAACTGAATTTACCCACCGTTGCCTTCATTATAATGATAACACAATATAATCCGTAGTCCTCCATGCTTCTAAATGTTATTTTTCTAAAAGACTCGAGAATAATGGTGCACGTGTTGCATGAAGGTTTATATAAATATATTTATATATGTGACGGTGGACTGGTGGTTGATGCATAGCACAAGGGTGTGTATACGGATATGTACTTCCATGAGATTGGAGTTTCTTGTGCAACTGGTACAAGCTAGCTAGAGGATTCAACATCTTTATTCAATCGTTGAAATGGGAAGGAAGTTGAGGTTGGAACTTCTTGGAAAAGGTTTTCGGGTAAAAATAATGGTAATGTAATTATAACATTCACAATCATTACTCGAGATATATATTAAGTTCTTTATTGTTTATATAATTGTATGTGTTATAATTGTATGAAAATGTAACTATATTAGTCATTTCAATAAAATTTAAGAAAGAAAAATAATTTTCTTATCGTCGTGTGTTGTCAGCCTTATTTTAAAAGTTATGGGTCTTCATCAAAGATCACCGTGAGTAGTCCTCTACTATAATACTGTACAAAAAAATTAAGGACTATATTTTATGAGTGGGGAAACTATGTGCGCCTGTCAATTATTAGTATATGATTCTTGAAAGATGAATGCAGCAACAACAACAACAACAACAACAATAATAATAATAATAATAATAATAATAATAATAATCAATAGTATATACAATGCAAATGCTTAAATGAAGTCATTTTATAGTTAATTCTTTTAATTTCCTTTCTTTTTATTATAAAAAAAATTTATATTTTCATCAAACTTCTCTATTCAAAGAAGGGTAAATCAGTAATTTGATTGTATTTTATTAATTTTATGAGTTTCTTTTGTAAAATAAAACAATGTTCTGGTTCTTGAACTTGTAATTTATAATGAACACCCCTTACCACGTTTTAGGTTTTGATAATGTGCTAACAACCATGTTACCAAGAGCAAGGTAAGACTTTAATTTTTCTGTTTTTTTTTTTGGTTGCTTCTAGGTGATTGGGCATCATTGTTTAGGTCTTTTTTTACATGGGTATTGGTTAGTTTTCGATTTTGATCTAGAAAAAGTAGGGGTAGATTTAGGATATATGCTTTGGAATTTCCTAGTTGAAAAGTTGGTAAGTTTTGTGTTTTCATCTATTAATTTACATGTTTTTTTTTTTGGCTTTAAACTAACAGTAAATAAATAAAACTAAAGTACTTTAAAAGTTTTGTGTTTTGTTCCACACGAAATGGGTAAATTATATGGAAAGATTTACTTAAAAGTTGAATAATATAAATAAATAGAAAAATTGAGTGCATAAGTATGGGTGAGTTATCAAAGCTAGGTTAATTCTGATGATTCACCGTCGCGTCAGTTACGTATAAAATAATTACATAAATATGTAATTTACTTATTTTATATACGAGTATTTTCATGCATAATTTTTTTTTGAAAATAATCTAATAAAATTGTATTAAAACAGAATTCGAGTATATCGGCTGAAGTAGATTCTTATTTTTTATCAATCAAAACTCTTTTCCACACGCATATCACCTATCCTATTCCACTTATGGCAACATAAACCATGCCATATCATAATTTTTATTTAATATTCAATAGATTAAAAGAAAATGAAAGTACGATAATTCCCTTAATTCCTTATAGGTATATGCTTGTAAAATTATATATTATATATAAGATGCCGAATTAGTTATATCTATATAACAATTTTAGTTCTAAGGTTTAGTTCAAAGAGCGTAGACTAGCCACGAAGCTTGGATACAATTTTCAGATTGGAGATCCATGAATCACAGACGGTATCTCCCTATGGCCTTTTGCCTCTAAAAGTATCCTTCTTTCTCAATGCCTAGACATCCATCCAATGAATGATCTTCGATATAGGGGGCCTTGGAATTCCGAGCCGAGCATTTCTTTCATTCGATTTATTCATAATTGACTAGCTACTACACCTTCACTCGCCAGTCAAGTGAGTTTATGGTTGGTTCAGGTATGCCTTTTTTGAGTTGCGTTCTAGTGTTGTAGTTTGGACCAAAGAAGCAATGTTACTCGATCATTATCAAACTGACTGTACTTTTTTTTTTGTCCATGAGGACCCCACTAGAAATCACACGGGGGTGGATTGATACAATAGAAACCTTTGATAAAATGTCCGCCCATAACTTAGTGGATAAAGTTCCATGGAGCTCGTAATATAAATTCTTTCAAATTTATTAAAATTTTATGTACTGATTCTTCAATATTCGTGAAATGGTTCATGCATGTTTGCTATCGGGAGCAACAAGATCAAGTTGATAAGGATCAAAATATACCTTCGAGTGAATCGATAGTTCCACCACCCAGCACAAAGGAATGGATTTGATTTTAGGTTGGACGACAAAGGGCGAGGCATCCCCTTCAATCATGCCAGTCGAGTGGTATGGGGAAGGTAGCATAAAGCTTTGGATGGAACAGAAAAATTTAGGATATTAGATCGAGACTTTGAGATAGAAAACAAAGCAACAGAATGAAGGGTGGTAAATGGTTCACAACTCTCAAGGGTCTGGGTCTGCTAGATCTTATTTTTTTATTTCTTTCCTAGATGAAAGGAAGGGAAATGTGGTCTTTTATTGAGTTCTTATCTTTCGATGAATTTGAAGTAGCAGTTCATAGAATCTAAATTCGAGATACATAATCTAATAAATCTAAAACTTTTATTATATTATTATATTATTTATAAAAAAAGGAGGCCGCACCACAAATAAAAAATTGATTTAAAAAGCAAGATATCTAATATATATTATAATATGATTAAATTATTAAAGTTATTATAAAATATTAATAAAGTCAATTAAAAATAAAGCATAAAAATTAAAAACGTAAATTGATTATTTTTAAAGATTAAAATTTCGAGTGTAGAGAAAATTAAAAAAATTAATTATTTAAAAATTCTATGTTAATTTCATTAACGATAAATTTATATTTTCATAAATTAAAATAACATAAAACTTTAAGGGCCATTTGGATATAATAGGAATATTTTTGTAGTTGATTAAATTTTTTTTTAAATTTAAATTTCCCTTAAATTTTATTTTAAAAGATAATTTTATTGTTAATATGAATAAAATGGTAATTCTATAAATAACTAATTTTCACTTTTTTTACTACACCCTACATTTTTAATATTCTATATAAATTTTCTTGTTGCCCTCATAACTTTTATGTCTCAATTTTAATTATCCTTGTTCATACTCTTAATAATTTTAATTATATCAAAAGGCATAATATATTTTCATTTAATAAAATTTTATTTTATTTAAATTGCATTTTTAATTAAAATTTACACGGAATGTACTATGTACAACATTATTGTATATATATATATATTATTGTATATATATATATATATATATAGCAAACATGTAAACCTATTTGTTATTCAGAGAAGCGGTAAAATTAAGGGGACAATATTGATTGTTAGGAGTCTTTACCATACTTGAGCTATGACTAATAAAATTGGGGCGTAATGATATATGTTAAAAATCATCAGATGAAATTGTCACACATAGAAATAATTAGTTAAAATTAAATAAAGAATATTAGTAGTTAAAATCAAGGATTACATGCTAAATTGTTGTGATTTTTTTTTTTAATTTTCTAAGGTGTATCTTTGGATCAGTTTGCACGTTTCCCAAGATTTAGACTTCTAATTTGCTTCTCACACGGGAGTCAAGTCTTTCAGCAATTGTTGCTGCATTCAGCCGTACCGGGTCAACTCGGCGATTCCGCCCTGGCTCTATCCGAGTATCGAATCACTCGTTCCTGACACCATTCACCATTCAAACACAATCCACAACAGTGAAAAAGACTTACTGAAAAACTCGAACTGAGCTGAACTCACATCAATGACAATGGCAAGCACAAAAGGGTCTTCTCCAAGAAGCAGTTCGGAGGAGCAATGGAGGCTGTACGAGGCGTACAACGAGCTACACGGGTTGGCACAAGAATTTCAGACCCCATTTGATGCGCCGGCGGTGCTGGTTGTTGGGCACCAAACGGACGGGAAGAGCGCTCTGATTGAAGCTCTAATGGGGTTTCAGTTCAACCATGTTGGTGGAGGGACGAAGACGAGGAGACCCATTACTCTGCACATGAAGTATGATCCAGAGTGTGAGGCTCCTCTGTGTAGACTTGTGTCTGATTCTGATCCAGTCGTAGCCGAAGAGAAGTCTCTGGAGGAGATTCAGGTGAGTTTGACTACTTGGAAAATGAAAGGAGCTTTTTTGTTTTTTTTTGGGAGTCTTTGGGTGCATATGCCAACTGGGCTTTTGGTTTTGTGGGATGAGATGAGATGGGAAGGTGAGAATTGTTGCGAGGACTAAAATCTTAGACATTTTGTCGTGTGGGTAGAGAGATTTTGTTAGAAAAATGTTGATTGTGGGCTTTTTTATTTTGTTTTTATTTTTTTTAATGCGTTTCTTTCTTTGAAGTTCAAATGCATTTTAAGTTTGAAATTCTTCCTCTCAATTTGTTTTTTTTATTTTTGTTGGGAGCTTAAAGTAATTTGAGTAGCATGTCAAGTAAAGTGAAGATAATATATGTATTTTTTTTAAGTTAAAGGATTATTTGGTTAATTTATAACTTTCACAGTCTTATGTGGGCTTACACTTCTATTATGATTTTTTTTTTTTTTTTTTTGGTTCTTTAAAGTTGGGAAATTGAAGTAACTTGAGTATTATAGTAAGTGAACAGATGATTATTGAGTATTATAGTAAGTGAACAGATGATTATTGAGTATTATAGTAAGTGAACAGATGATTATT
>JAJIYU010000639.1:0-47890 GCA_030144865.1 Tinospora cordifolia
CTCTAGATTCATGTCTCTAGGTTCTCGATTTGTTTAGTGGCCTAAAGGTTTTTCTTCTAGGTTCTTTTCATGCATGGGTACAGGATTTGGTCTCAAAGCAAATAAACATTAGAGCATGCATATCACAAAATCACACAATCACGCTAGCACAGCAAGGTCCCAAGCTTCCACCTAAGCTTTAAGGTTCAAGTGTCTCATACCACTCTACCCCTTCCACTTAGGCTTTCACTCAGAATAGAGCTACACCCAAACAATTTTGCAAATGTCTCGATAACTAAGGTTCCTGAGCCCACTATACTCCATTGTCCCATACCAGCGAGCATAGAAAAACCCGTTCTGCCAGAGTTACCGATCATTCACCACACATGGTCCATCATTCTCCAAGTCCTAGCTTCCTCCATACCCCCGAATTCCTATGCATCCCATACTACACAGAAATTGAAAGATACAGACGTTTTGTAGTCTCGTGTCCTGATCAAACAAGTTTTTGTTTTCACAAAAGTTTTCGTCTCTAGCCTATGCCCTAGAGATTTGTGCTTTTGATTTACTATGCCACCCCTGGCTACACCACGTTTCTACCTAGGGTGTTTCTCTGGACCTAGGGTTCAATCTAGTTGACTCACAACTTCCGTCTAATTAAGATACCATATTTGGCATCCTTTCAACTTCTATTCACTTTCTTGCCCTAATTTTTCACCTTCTAGTTTTCCTTTATAAAAAATAAGAGTGTTCTTCAACTCCGACTACTCATATAAGCTGGTGGGACAACCTCCAGATCGGGCGGCGAGACCGAAATCATCTTAGCCCACCTCCCTTTCAATGTTTAGCTTTACTCGGGACAAGGCTTACCCACTATCAGCTTAACTCGTAGTCTTTGTATCCAAACAAAACATTTGAAAAATTTATACTTCCTTTTTGAAAACACTTTCTAAAACGTTTTTCAAGTTCAAAAGAATAGAAGTTAGGGCATTCAAGATTCAATTCAAATTCAAGCAACTAATGTTTGACTTTCTAATTCTTGCCCAGTACGTCTACTAACTGAGCTCTGATACCACCTTTGTAACACTCCAACCCCCGTATCTTTAAGCACTAGACATAACCACTGTTCTCTTGACAGTGGACTAAACCAAACGGCGGGTCGGGCCGGTGTTACATTTACAAGTGACACACACTTAACTTTCTTTCTATTTCAATTATTTCATACCTTGATTGTATTTAACAGAACATAACTTAAATTTAAGAATTTAATAAAGCCATAATATAGGAAATAACTGAAATTCATAAACTCAATTAATTAAATAAAATTGAGTACATAATTTGATCTTGAAGAAAAACTATTACAGCGGAAGATTCAAAACTTGGGCAACATAGAAATTAAAAACTTTTTAAATAAAAGAACCTAACTATTTTTCATGATCTTCATGTAAATCAATTACCTGAAAAATAGCAGGAAGAGGTGAGCACATAACCCAGTGGATCTTTCTAAACGTCTAAATTATTTCAATTCAAACAAACCAAGCATATCAAACACTTTTGTACATTAGGCGATTCAAACAAATTTCTTGTTTATGGTTGACATTCGCACTGAAAGAGTTTAATCTCTATGTTATACATCATAGGGAGAGAGAATGACAAACGAAACTCAAACCCCAATATCTATGAAGTGGGATTACTCTTGGAAACCAAGTTCAAAATTGTCAATGGTAAACTAGCAAGCCAGGTCGGGGGTGGAACTCACACGATAACACTATGCAGTCCATTATCGCGCTGGTATGTGGATTGAATCATTATTTAATCTTTTCTTAGTGATAAAACACACAACATCGGATTAAACCATCGATGCAACATATACAAAACATGCATCATTAAATATTTATTCATGGCACAATTCATATATAACATGCATCAATATTCTTAATTTCTAAACATGCATAACATGTATATTCATGGCACATCAAATAAATAAAGCATGCATATTAAAACATATATTCAATCAATCATCTTCAAAACATTATCACACATGCAAGACTTATTCAAATTAAAATAAAGAAGTAGAAGTTAGAAGTCACTTCCACCTTAAATAAGTCTCTTCTGCACACCTCTAAAATCTGACAGATTTCCATTACTTCAAGGCTTCCAAACACTCAAGAACTCTCAAGACACTCAAGAACAGTTCAAGATTACTCAAGAACTGAGGGAATTGGCAAGAAGAAGGCTAGAGAGAGTCAAGAAGGACTAGTATGCTCTTGATTTGGGATGAACACAATGTGAGCATTAGGGGGTCCTTTATATAGAGTTCAAAATAGTGTAGAATGGTAAGATTTTGGTGTTCTCCTTGTAGGAAACTTGCTAATTATTCACATTTTCGTTCCCCCCAAGTATAGGAAAATAACAAGTGTTTTTGGGAAATTTAGAAACACAATTTTCGAATTTTTAAGATTTTTTTTTCAAATTTTTTTGAATTTGTTTCAAATTGTTTTTGTTACTTTTGGTTATTAAATCTTGGTTGAAACATAGCTTAATCATGCGCCATTGATGATCCTCGATCGCATCACTCAGATCACGATCCAGATTAACGTACTCGTCGTGGGTCGTCAAATCGTCTTCGAACGCATCAACACATCCCTTCTGATCTGGGCCGCTGGATTTCCTCAAACGCAACACGATCATCAAAGCAGCTAAGATCTTCACCGTCGGATGAGCCTCGAGCGCAGCACAGTTCGCAATTGACCGAAAATGAATCAAATTCGAGTCATCCGATTGTCCTTGTGCGCAACATCATTCGCGATTAACAAAACAGCTTTGATTTTTACCGTTGGATGGACCTCGAGTGCAACATCAGATGATCATCAGATCGCAAACACGAATCATCGGCGTTGGATTGTCATCGATTGTCATGTTCGGATATTTAATCGCGATCAACGAAGTGAATCCGAACCATTAGATTAATCATCGTTTCTGGGCCGTTGGATTTCACTAATTCGGTGCTCCTAAGCGTTGTTTTGGGCTTCGATTTCATTCGTTGGATCAGACAAATTGGTTTTGAACCGTTGGATGCAGTTTCTAATTACCAAAATTGCTTTTTAAGGTTGTTATCTTCCAAAAATTGCTAATTATACACTTTCTAATTGATATAAACATTGATTTTTGCACAAATCCTTCCATTTTATTGATTTTCCAATATTCTCCCCTTTCTAATTTTTTAATATTGAAAATTATTAGATATATTTCTATTTCTTTAATATTTTTAATGCCAATAATTAAATAATCTATATTTTTCATTTTCATATATTTTTATTTATTTCATATTTTATTTTCAGATTATCATTTATGTAATTATAAATTGATATTTATATAATGTTTTATTTATTTTAAATAAATACATGCATACTACATTTTTATTTAATTATGTAAATTTTTCTATATATATATATATTCCTATAATATGTAGTATTAACATTTATTATGCTAACACATACATTACTCATACACACATTAACCTATATATATATTATTTATTTATTTATTTATTTATTTATTTTTCTTAAGAAACTCTTTAAATTTCATAATTAATTCTACTAAATTGAAATTTTTGTTTAATTTTCAAATTAAGGTCTTATTTGCCTATTTTATATTATATCTCCAATATATATTATTTTTCATTTGCCAACCCCCAATTTGCACCAAAAGGGGTCTTAAAATCTTCGAAATATTTTTTTCATTTAATTTCATTAAACTTATTTATCTTTAATTATTTGACAAAATTTTGGGTTATTACAGCACAAGGGGGACGTCTTGGTCAGTCTTGGGCAGCTTGGGCAACTAACAAAGTTTGGGCAAGTTTCCAAACAAGAGGGGACGGTTTGCATAAAGAGGACAAGTGTGCTCATGGTTGGCAAGTGAGACCACCATGGCTTTGTAATTCAAGATACATGAGTACAATCTTGTTTCCTAACTATGTGTGAACACAAAAGAGGTTTAAATCATATTCTAATTCAAATGGGACATCTCATATGTGCTCATGACAACTTTCCTTTTTGGTTTCCTTGCTTGCTCATCATACAAACATGCAAGGAATACTTTCCCATTCTTTCATTTCTTGGACATCAAGCATGGGTATACACTATCAGATTTGAAGGGATGTCGTATAATAGTCAAAGATGCTCATCTTGGTTCTAGGAAACTATCTAAATAGGGTTGCTCATATGTGTGCACACACATGTACATGGTTGGGCCGATTTTGGCTTAAGTTGGTGTGGGTGTGCACAATCAAGTGGGGGTGGGGGTGTATATGGAATCATGTCTCATAGTTTGTAGACCATATAAAATGCTTACTAATGTAGGTGTATTGAATCATTTTCCTAGGATATGGGATCATTTTACAAGGATTCAAAGAAAGGAAGCATCCCATGAAGCTTTGTGTAGGGTGAGGGTACACATGATCGTGGTGTTCTACCCATATGATTTGCACATGCTTGGGGTGGCCATGACTTCATGGGTTTACAAAAGTAAATTAAAAATTAATATCTCTTTATCTACAAGGAATTATGATTTATAACCTATAGTTTTGGAATCACATGAAAAAATTAAGAATTTTAATATATGGTTTTGTCGAATTGGTTTTGCTTTACTTTCCTTATTTAGAACCCACTGAAGGCATTATGAAATAAAAATTTAAATCTTGGCCACTTGTGCACCCAATTTCACTGAAACTGGTTTTATTTTGCACCTAATTTCACTGAATTGATCTTAAATTTTATTTAATTAAATGCTTATTTTTCAAGGTATTATATGGGTGTTCCAACCAAAAGTAGGTCTTGTTACTACTGTGGCAGTAGAGAGGGGGGACTGAGCGTCGAATGAGACTTTACTGTCTGGATTGATAGTTGAGTGAGGCTACATTTCTGAAATAGGGTTTTGAAAATGTAATAGGCCCGTAGATGTTACTTCTGGTATTCTGAACCTAATGGGAAACGTCGAAGAAGGTCTTTTTGGTCTTCATGACAACCTAAACAATTGAAATGTATGAAATGCCTAATGCCTAATGCTTAATAAGTGCTTGCATGTTTTATGCTTTGACTATTATAGTACTCAAGATGTTTTGTGTAAGCTCCACTGGGCTCTTAACCTCCCCCTACTCATTTCTTTTCAGTTAATCGTTTAAGACACTTGTACTGACAAGTGAAAATGGAATCATTTGGTAGTCATGATATTCCTCATAGTGGAGGTTGTGTAGGAGTAGAGTTTACTCATTATTTTGTCATTGTAGGGCAATGGACCCACTTGATGTTTACTTTTGTTCATTTATTTGTTGGTGTTCATTGTGGGGCTAAGTATTTACTATTCCATATGAACCTTGGCCATGGGGCCAACATTTAATTATTGTTATGGGTAAGTTGATTCATTCCATTTAGCTTATCACCCCTATGTTGTTTATTTATGTGATGAACTAGTAAATTGTTACTCTGACATGTGACCTAGTACAAATGGAACTAGGAGATTGGTATGAGATATAGTAATATCCCTATGCCCAGATGATGAAAGTGGGAGTGATTGCATACTAATGAGAAAGGAGTGGTTGCTCATTATAATATGATTATGTCTCAAGTTGAGAAACTAGTGTGCCAACAATGGTGAATGTGACCAAATTTTGGGGTTGGGATATCACAAAGTTGGTATCAGAGCTTAATTAGTAGAACTACTCGGTAGAGTGTCTAGAGTTAGACAAGAGTTGACTCATGTAAGGAATGGAGAGCTCAGTCAATAGTTAAATCAATTCATTAAGCCAGTGGCTCAATCAGTAGAACACTAAGCTAGAGTCTAAGGTTTATACTATGGCTGCCATTCCGATGGAAGAACTATGCACTAAAGATGTTGGACACTTAGGTCTAGGTGAAGACCTTAAGTATGGATTAGGGTGTTGTCAAGATGGAACAGTGGATCATGAATAAAAACTTTTTGAGCATAGGCTAGAGATAAAACATGTGATGACGAAACACTTGTTTTGTCAGGACACGAGATCGAGAGGATCTTGTATCATTGGTTACTGCATTGTATGAAATGCATAGGAATTCAAAGATGTGAAGGAATCCTGAACTCGAAGATTGACGGGCCATGTTGTTGAATGGTCAGTGACTTCAGAAGAACTTGTTTCTCTATGCTTAGCTGGTATGGGACAATTAAGTATAATGGGGCTCTAGGAGCCTTAGTTATCAAGACATTTGCGAAATTATATGGGTGTAGTGAGATTTTTAGGTGGAAGTCTATGTCGTTGGGCGAGGATGGTATGGGACGTTCAAACTTGGAAACATGGATGAAAGCTTAGGAATTTCTCTATGCTACACAAAATTGTATGATTGTAAGTTTGATTGTTTTTTTTTTTTTTTTTTTGTATGCTTGCTTGTATAAAGACTTTGAAATATGCATATCATGACTTTAAACTTACTAAACCCAAATCCTATGTTCAGAAACAATAAAGGTCTTAGAAGCAAAAACCAATACGTTAGTGAATGGACAAGAACTTAGAGACATGACTTTAGAGTCATGATGGCACGGATAAACATCATAGTGATTTTCTCGATCAATTTATGATGACTGAATGGATCTTTGGTTGTAGGAAATGGCTAGATCCAAGAAACAAGTTGTAAGAGCTACCGCAGTTGATTAGATAGAATCGCAGGGGTAGGGGCACAAATTAATCAGACTGATGCTCAAATGGGGGTTATATTGACACTTGACTTTCGGACATAGATCACTAGGAGGGTAACAAAATAGATCATGAGGGTATTGTTATTGCCACAGATACAACCACAGGCATTGCTAGAGCTTCCAGTATAGGCCCCACACTAGGAGCGAATTCCAGTACAGTAGCCGACACTCATGCCAGAAGTTCCAGTCCGTCAGAGGACACAAGAAGATATTGAGGATAAGGCGTAGATGAAAATGTTAATGGAGTTATTGAAAATGAACCTTTCGCAGTTTAATGGCACAATCAATAACATGATAGTTGATCACTAGTACTAGGAGCTCGATGAGCATCTGGATGTGTTAGGGGTGGCATGTCCCCAAAGTGTTGCACTGGCTACCCATCAGTTTAAGGGACCAGCTAGAGTTGGTGGAGGATGTTGAAGGTAGATTCGAACACAAACATCCAACAGATGAATTAGGAAGAGTTCAAGGAGATATTTTATGAGAAATTCTTTCCAAAGGCTACGCTAAGACAGATGCAATCTGAGTTCGTCCAGTTGACTCAGAGAAATATGACCATAGCTGAATATGAGACCAAATTTATCGAATTGGCCAAGTTCTCTCCTAAACTAATTAGGGAAGAAACAATGAAGGCCAACAAATTTGTAGAGGGTCTCAAGATTGAGATTCGAAAAGTGTTGATACTAATGGGCCTAAAGATGTACAGAGACGTCATGAAAAATCATTAGAATAAGAACTCAACTTCGAATAGAAGATAAAAAACAAAAACAAGAGGCCAAGTAATGGTAGAGAATTCCATGGGAACCAGAAGAAATAGTACAAGTATCAACCATAGAGGTAGCAAAACAATAACCAAGTAGACAATCAGTTAACTCAAAGAGAATGAACTTGCTACAATTGTGGTCAGAAGAGACATCTTGCCAAAGATTGTTAGAATTAGGGACTACAAAGACAGATCCAAGTGTAGAACTATGGTCTGGGCAGGAACCAAGGTGGTTGTGGACAGCAATAGCCACAACAACGCCAACTTCAACCCCAACAGTAGCAGCAACATCAACTATAGGGCAGACAAAATCAAGCTCGAGTATTTGTCATAGAGAATGGACAGGCAGACCCAGCTCCATCTGTCAAAGGTACATTACTATTATTTAATGTTGCTGTTAAGATATTGTTTGATTTGGATGCTACTAACTCATTTGTGTCAGAAGACTTAACTAGGAGGTAACAATTAGTGACTTCCAAACCTTCAAAACCATTGTATGTGTCCATACCCATCGAAGCTACTGTAGTTTCCCAAAAAGTTTGCACTTTTGAATTGAGATTTGGAGACATACTAATAACTACCAACCTTATAGTATTACCTTTCCAAGCATACGATGTGATATTGGGAATGGACTGGTTGACTCAGCACCAAGTTCAGATTGACTGCCTAAGATAGAAAGTAAAGCTGACCTTACCATCAAGTGAGATGGTAAAGATCAAAGGGGATATGAAGAAGTTACCACAAAGTCCTGTGAGAGCCATGTTACACTACTTGAAACAGGGTGAGGATTTCAAACAATTACTAGAGGAGGATACTGGAGAACCTAAGAAGATTCAGGAGATACTTGTAGTACGAGAATATGCAGATGTATTTCCAGATGATCTTCCTGGACTACCACCACGCAAACAGGTAGAGTTTAAGATTGAATTGGATCTAGTCACAAATACTATAGCCACTCCTTCCTACAGAATGGCACCAGTGGAGTTGATTGAGGTGAAGACGCAACTAGATGAACTTAGTGAGAAGGGATTCATTAGACCTAATGAATCACTGTGGGAGCTCTAGTGTGATTTGTGAAGAAGAAAGACGAATCCATGAGGTTGTGCATCAACTACAGGAATCTCAATCAAGTAACAATAAAGAACAAGTATGCTTTACCAAGGATAAATGATCTATTCAACCAGTTGAGGGGAGCCACTTGCTTCTCCAAGACTGGTTTGAGGTCAGGATACCATCAACTGAGGATCCAAGAGTTAAACATACATAAAACAATCTTTAGAACTCGATATGTGCACTTCAAGTTCATAGTGATGTCGTTTGGTTTGACCAACGCACTGGCTGCATTTATGGACCTGATGAATAGTCTCTTAACAATATTTGGATCAATTCATAGTAGTATTTGCAGACAATATCCTAATCTATTCTAGATTAGAAGCTGAACATGTAGAACACCTGAACATTGTATTGGGAATACTGAGAAGAAATGAGTTATATGCTAAGTTCAACAAGTGTGAGTTTTGGATAAAGGGGGTCAAGTTTTTTGGTCGTGTTGTCTCAGCTAAAGGAATATTAGTAGATCTTGAGAAAGCAAAGGTAGTATTAGACAGAGAACAACCCAAGAATGTGATAGAGATCAAAAGTTTCTTAGGTTTCATGGGATATTACCCTAGGTTTATCCAAAACTTCTTGGAGTTAGCTGGACTTATGACTAAACTAACTAGGAAAGGAGAAAAGTTCATTTGGGATGAGAAGTGTGAGAGAAATCATTCCAAGTACGTAAGAAGAGGTTGACTTCAGCTCCCATATTGTCGCTCCTACACATGGGGTGAGATATGTCTTATACACAGATGTCTCACTGAATGGATTGGGTGTAGTACTGATGCAAAAGGGAAAGGCCCTTGCATATGCTTCACGATAGTTAAAGGTATATGAATAAAACTACCCTACTCATGACTTAAAATTGGCTGCAACTGTGTATGCACTAAAGATATGGAAACATTACCTCCATGGAGAGGAATTCGATCTGTTATCAAATCATAAGAGTCTAAAATACATTTACACTCAAAAAGAACTGAATTTGAGACAACAGAGATGAATGAAGTTTCGTAAGGACTATGATTTCAATTACACTACCATCTAGGGAAGACAAATGTTGTAGCTAATGCTCTTAGCAAAAATTCAAAAGGAGGGATGAGGAGCAAGGAAAAATGTATCAACTAATCAAAGACTATAGCTTGGGTGTAACTTAATATGGGAAAAAACAAGCCTCCCTGTATGCTATGACTTGCTAACCGGATCTCTTATACCAGACAAGAGACGAACAAAAGTAGGATAAATGGATTATTGATTTGATTGAGGGAGGTAGGCAAGGCAATATACTATTTTAGAATTAATACCGAAGGTACATTGAGACTGGGAAATAGAATTTGTGTTTCGGAGAGTGGGTAGAGTAGAAGGATAATCCTAGATGAAGCTCATCAGACAAAGTATACTATGCATCCAGGTGGTGATAAGATGTATCAAAACCTCAAGAAAACCTATTGGTGGAGAGGTATAAAAAAGGACATAGCCAAGTATGTGTCCAAATGGCTAACCTATCAGCAAGTAAAGGTTGAACACTGGAAGCCCTCAGGGACATTGAAACCACCTCCAATACCAAAATTGAAGTGGGACAATATTATAATGGACTTTGTTAGTAGCCTACCCAAAAACCAAAAAGGAGAAGCCATCGTGTAGGTAATTGTAGATCGCTTCACAAAGATAGCTCATTTCCTACCCATCTGATCTACAAATTTAGTTGGGAAACTAGGGGGGCTCTATGTCAAGGAATAGTGAGGTTAGATGGGGTGCCAAAGACAATAGTGTGAGACAGAGATTCCAGATTCACATCTCAGTTGTGGTAAAGCTTGTAGAAAGGACTAGGCAGTAAACTCACCATGAGCACTACATTCCATCCTCAGATAGATGGACAATCTGAGAGAGTAATATAGATCCTAGAAGACATGTTGAGAGCTTCTATTCTTGATTTCAAGGGAAATTAGAGCAAATACTTGCATTTGGAAAAATTTAAATAACAGTTATCAGGCAAGTACACAGATGGCTCCACACGAAGCTCTTTATGGTAGACCTTATAGATCACCATCATGTTGGATCAACTTTAAGGATCATGTACTCATAGGGCTCGAATTAGTAAAAGAAATGAACACGCATGTTAAAAAAATTTAGAAGAGACTAACCATAGCTTAAAGTAGGCAAAAGAGCTATGCAGATAAGAGGAGAAGGCTTCTAGAATTCGAGGCTAGTGATAGAGTATTTTTGAGGATCAACCCTCAAAAAGGGATCAAACATTTTGGGATCAAAGGAAAGCTATCACCAAGATGTATTGGTTCATTTAAAGTACTCAGATAAGTTGGCAAGTGAATAGAATATCCTCAATCCACAAGGTATTCCATGTATCAATGCTACGAAAGTATGAACTAGATCTCACTCACATCATAAATTGGAAGGAAGTCAATATCCAAGAAAATGCCTCTTACAAAGAGCCAGCAATCAGAATATTGGATTGTAAGGTACAAAGTCTTAGAACCAAGGATATCCTTTTAGTCAAAGTTCTATGGAGAAATCATGATATGGAAGAGGCAACTTAGGAATTGGAAAGCAAAATGCAGAAGAAGTTTCTAAACCTTTTTAACATGAACAACTAACAGAATAACATCATACAGGTAACTTACATCTTTAAATTTTGAGGGCGAAATTCTTTTAAGGGGGGTTGGTTGTAATATCTAAAAATTTTGATAAATTTTAAGGGCGAAATTCATAAAAATCTTGATAAATTAAAATAAATTCCATAAAAATATTTTGAGTGCAATAAAATTTGGGAAAACCCATGGAATGGTGATTCATATGACATACAAGTCTATGTGTGGAAGAATCAATGAATTAGAGTGGAAATCAGAACTCGAAATGGTGACCAACCAATGTTTATCACAGTAGTAACATAGACTACGTGGTAATGGTCTCCAAAACACATAAAACTGGAATTTTTCTTGGTTACCGAGGTAGCGTTTGAGACTACCACGGTAATGTGAATCATAAAACTAAAAATTTGGCGTAGTTATAGTTACCACGATAATGCTATCGCACTACCACAATAATGCATAAAGTATATGTATATATATGCAGAACAATATCACAAAAAAAAAACTAATCATGCTCCTCTATGTTGTAGTCACACTCTATCTCTCCAAAATAGATACCAGCTATCATCTGTCGAGTTTTCCTCCTCCCACACTCATTCCATGTCAAGTTTCATCTATCTACTCCTCCCTAACTTTCTCACAAGCCAAAGAAAGAAGAACTGCACAAACAGTAAGGATTCGGGCAGTGATGCATTGCTGAATTGTAATATATAAGTAATGCATTCTTTTCACTTAAAAACCATGATTTAAACCACTGTTTTCACACCATTTAGTCTCACACTCATTCTAGCAATGGTAACAAAATGTTAGAGACATGTGAATCATTCCCAAGGAACAAATATGAGGAGCAGCAAGCGAAAACAAGGTATAACATTCTGCTTCTCAAAATAATTTGTGTTTCGAGTCTTAAGTTAGTACATCAAGGACCCAAACACAAGAGGAGACGAGAAAACCATGCACAAAGTTGCAGTTTCTGGGAATCGCGTGACTACCACGGTAATGATCGCAGTAGTGCACTATTCACATGATGTTCCTCTTGATTACTGCAGTAACACAAAACCCTACTGCAATAATGCAAAACTGCACAATTTGGCTATCGCAATAATGTGTTAAACATCCTCAAACTACCATGTTAAGGCTCATGCCTACCACAATAATGCATCCCAAAACCCAAATTTTGACTTTTTATGCATGCACACTAGTTACCGAGGTACTTCTCTCCCCTACCGCGGTACACAAAAGGAAACCTCACTGATACAAACGCATTATGACCTTTCTTACACACCATATACCATATAGATTAAGGAGAAATTGAATCATGGTATTAAATCTTAAAGGTTGAGAACTTGAAGCCATCGACACAAAGATTAAAAGGAGTGAACAAAGAAACAGCTGGAAATGACTACCCTAAACTCTTTAGTATTATTTTAATTTGAATATGAAACATGATTAAATGTTTAACTGTATTGATTGTTTAAAAGCATGCTAGGGATATATGTGATACCTGTGGATGATTGATTATCCTTTTATGATGTTGATTAGCTTATTGTACTATCCATGATTGTTAATATTGTTTGGATCAAATGCCATGTACACGCTTGAGAAATAGCATGATTTTTGTGACTTTAGATCCATTGTTTATTTATATATGGATAGTGATTTAGATCCATTGTTTATTTATATCTAGATAGTGACATAGTGAACATGTTTGTGGTCATTAAACAAAGATGATTAAGAGAGTTAACCAAGTACTGGCATGGTGATACAAATACTGCAGCAGTAGTCTGGCATTATCATGTGTGTTCCCAACCTAAGGTGGGTCTTGTTACTATTGTGGCAGGAGAGAGAAGGGACAAAGGATTGAATGAGACTTTACTCCCCATATTGATAATTGAGTGAAACTTCATTCTGCAGATAGGGTTTCAAATAGGTAACAAGCCTATGTGTGTTACTTCTGATATTGTGAACCTAATGGGGAACGCTAAGGAAGATCCTTTCGATCTTAACGACAACCTAAACAACTAAACTATATGAAATGCCTAATGCCTGATAAGTGCTTGCATGTTTTATATTTTGATTTTTATAATAGTCTAGATATTTTGTATATGATCCATTAGGCTCTTGAACTCACCCCACTCATTTCTTTTCAGGTAATCACTAAAGACACTTGTATTGACAAGTGAAGATGGAATCATTTGGTCGTCATAGTATACCTCAATGTGGAGGTTGTGTAAGAGTAGAGTTTACTCATTATTTTGCTGTTGTAGGGCAATGGACCCAGTTGGCATTTACTTTGTTCATTTATTTGTTGGTGTTGGCTATTGAGCTAAGTATTTACTAGTCCATATGAACCTTGACCATGGGGCCATTGTTTAATTATTGTTATGGGTAAGTTGATTCATTCCATTTAGCTTATCACCCCCATGTTGTTTATTCATGTGATGAACTAGTAAATTGTTACTCTGACATGTGATAAGATGTGACCTATTACAAATAGAACTATGAGATTGGTATGAGATATAGTAATATCTCGGTTGCCGAATGGTGAAAGCGGGAGTAACCGCATACTAACGTGAAAGAAGGAGTGATTACTCATTATAATATAATTATGTCTCAAGTTGAGAGACTAGTGCACTGATAGTGATGAATGTGACTAGATTTTGGGGCTGGGGTATTACACATGCACCCCATGGGGAAGAGCATCCATACTTCCCAAATATGATCACCTACATTTGCAAGTGTTTGGTGGCCATTTGCACCCAATTTTCTTTTCATGAGAGTGTGCAATCCTTGTTCATTTCTTCATGACTAAAGTTGGTCAAGTGTTGGTAATCATAAGCAAGCCATGTGGTATTCAATGGATCATTGGATTGGTAGGAATCCAAGTATCAAGTGCCCCTTCAAAACAATTGTAATCTAGAAATATCACCATAGTGCCTCTTTTTTCTGGAAACTGTGACTATCCAATTGATTATCGCATTAATTAGTTAAACCTTTTTCATACTTGCCACATTGTTTAAGTTACATGGTAATCAAAGTGATTACTAACTATTTGCTTTATTTACTTTTAGTTCATTTTTCTTTTTAACCATTATCAATTTATTGCTCAATGTTTATCCAATAAATTCATCTTTACTAATGCTTCTTTTGAAAAAAAATATGTTTTCTAGAAGCAATCATATTTCTATCTATTAATTTTATAGTTTTTTACTTGTAGTTTTATTCTATCAATTTTGTGATTTATTATAATTTTTTTTATTCTTGATGCATTTACTTTATTTGTAACAAAATTATTTATTAGGTTATAAGAGGGACTCATTTTATTTATTTCTCGTGTGCAACACCCCAACTCCCAATCGGACCTCCTGTCACGTGCTATGGATCTAGCATGGAGATGTGGCCCTTGGCAGAGATGCCTCACGTATGGGTCGTCGCCCATTGAGAAATCGGAATGCTACTTAAAACTTTTTTTGTCAAAATCTTTTTCTTCAAATTCAAGTTCATGATAAATAATTCTCAAAGAAATATATGGAAACACATTTCGCATAAAATAAAAGATTAAAATAACCTTTCATTGTATTCACCGGATTTCCACAGTTAGACAAAAATAAACTAAAATAAAAAATTATAAATCATAAATCACAAATCACGTAACGAAATTACTTCAAAAACTTCTATTAAAACGATAAATGTTAAACATATAATATCCTTCAATGGTTACATCAAAACATTGAAATACTGTTCAAGTCTATAATAGAACTTGATGCATGTAAAATAGTGAAATTAAGCTCAAGAAAAACAAACATCCAATTCTGTTACAAGATAAAATAAGTAAAATATAACCTCTAAATCTTCCTATCCCGGATAACCCCCTGCGCCCCCATGAGGTTTCCAATCAAAATTGAGAGTCTTTTGACATAGATTACAGTACTCTACGTCCATGTGTTCCCAAAAAATAAAAATAGAGTGAGCTCGAAAGCCCCATGGATCATTCTGACGCATCACATGCATTATATAGATCAAAATCCAAAACATTACAAGCAGTTTCAAACATTAAGCATTTCAAATATTCATTTGTTTTGGTTGTAATCTAAGACCAAAAAAGTGTTGAGATAACTTGTAACACCCCAACTCCCACATTCATTGAGCATTGGACATAACCACCATTTTTTGACAGTGGACTTAACCATTTGGTGAGTTAGGCCAGTGTTACTTTACAAGTGAAACACACTTGACTTTCTATTTTTCAATACCTCATGCTTTAGAGTAAATTCAAGAATACAAATTTTCATTCAATAAAATCAAGGCAATTAAAGATAAAGAAAAATTCAACTTCTTTTTCATAAAAAACAAGTACAAAACTTTCTAATGTAAACTATTACATTGTTGATCAAAAGAAATTCATAACCTCTAAAAATTTAATTTTAGTGGAAGACTTACTCAAAATTGGGCAACATGGCCTTACATTAAAAGAAAACTCTAAAAAAATAGAAACTTGCTAAAATAGAACTATCCAAATTCCATGGTCTTCATAATTTAATTTTGTAACACCCCGGGCCCCAGTGTGACAATATTGTCCCCCGTTAGACACGCCCAGCGTGGGGGTTTTGTTCTTGGCATGTGAGCCCAGCTCACACCCAAAAGGCCTCGTCACAAGGTCGCTACCTAGGCGCACTTATGACCCCAACATCTCCCTGAGGTCCAGCCGATGTGGGATATTACATCCACCGCCCCTTGGAGGCCATCTCATCCTCGAGATGCACACCTGTTACACTCAAGGCTGCTCTGATACCACTTGTAACACCCCGGGCCCCACTGTAACGATATTGTCCCCCATTAGACACGCCCTGCGTGGGGGTTTTGTTTCTGGCATGTGAGCCCAGCTCACACCCAAAAGGCCTCGTCACAAGGTCGCTACCCGGGCGCACTTATGAACCCAGCATCTCCCTGAGGTCCAGCCGATGTGGGATATTACAAATTTCCTAAAAAAAAAAAGAGGAAGGGGTGAGCACAAAGCTCAGTAGATTTTTTTCAACCAACCATTTTTCAAATTCAAACCAATAACACATTCATAATTCAATCACTTGCATGCATTAGGCATTTCAAGCATCATATTGTTTCAAGTTGTAATTTAGAGCAAAAGAGTATCTCAACCGTTGATGTTCTTAACTAAATGCCTCCATAGAGTGAAATATGGCATTACATAGCCAATTTCATTGGACTTTTGGACTTTAGGGAGCTTACCCACCAACCAAGCACTTAGGTTTTAAAACCTCATGGCTATCCATGAGAAAAGAACATCCATAGCAACCCACATGTTTGCTATGATGGTACATGGATATTTTCACCATTTTCTTTTGTTAAACCTTGAATCATCAATTAAATTTCAGAATATGAAACTAAGATAAAAAAAGATTCAGAATATGAACAATCTAAAAATCAAATCACGAAACCATCATAATCATGCATCATTCTTTGAAATAAGGCCTAAACATAATAATAAACATGGCATGGTCACTATGAATGCATAAATTCGAAGAAGGCTCAAATTTGAAACTAAAATATGTTTTAGAATACTAGAACTGAAATTATTTTGATTTCAAAAGCCAAACAAACAATGAATATGCTAGCAATTCGAATAAGAAAAAAGGGTGTTAGAAAAATTACTTCCACCTTATGATGCTTTCTCCCCAAAGTTTAGACAAGAGTTCCCAACATTTAAGCGCCAAGAAAATCACCCAAGATGAATCCCCAAACCAAGAACTTCTCACACTCAAGAGGGAAAAGAATGGTGAGAAGGGATGCCAAAAAGAGGGCTTAGAGAACAAGAGGAAATCTCAACTCTTGGTTCTTGGGATGAGAGGAATGGTGAGCATGGGGGGTTTATATAAAGTTCAAAATGGTATAGAATGGCAAGTTTGTGGTGTTCTACTTGTGGAAAACTTGCCAATTCATCAAAATTTCGTGCTTCCCAAGCATAGGAGAATAGCAAGTGTATTTGGATAATTTTTATGGAAATTAGAAACAAATTTTTGAAATTTTGGAAGTATTTTCACAAATTTTCGGTTAATTTCTAGTTTTATTCTCGGAGCATTAATCTAGACCGTCGGATCTTCCTCGATCGCGGTGTGCGGATCTTGTTCATGATCACCGAACATAACTTTGATCTGGACGCTTGGATCATCCTCGAGCGCAGCACGCACATCTCATTCGCGATCAACAAAACTTGCCTGGACCGTCGGATGAACCTCGAGTGCGGTGTGCGGATCTCATTCGCAATCACCGAACACGACTTAGATCTAGATGCTTGGATCATCCTCGAGCATAGCACGGGCATCTCGTTCACGATCAACGAAACTGATCTAGACCATTGGATTGGGCAAATTGATTGTGGGCCGTTGGATCTTGATGATTTGGTGCTCCTGAGCGTTTGGTGTGAGCTTGATCTTGACCGTGGGATCTTAGATCGTGCGGATTACATGTTTCTGGCCATTGGATACAATTTCTATTACCAAAATTAATTTATAAGGTTTCTAATATCTGAACTTTGCCAATTATACACTCAATTTCACTTTCTAAAATAGTTTATTGTACATATCCTTCTATTTTATTAATTTTTTGCTAATATTCTCCCCTTTCTAATTCTCTAATATTGTATTTATTAGATATTTTTTCATTTTTCTTTAATATTGCCAAAAATTAATAATTCATATTTCTCTATATTTTTCATTTCTTCATTTCTTTGTATTTATCTTATATTTTTTATTTTCAGAGAGGAACAAATAATTATATAATTCACTCTACTTACTTTATATTGGATAATTAATTACATCATTGTTCCACTACTTGCATAATTAATTTTTTTATACAAATAATATTTGATAATTTCACTAACCTTCTATCATTAGTTAGATCATCTTGATACTAAGAGTCCATTTGTCTCCAATTATTTTAGAATTTTTCTCAATGAATTTTATTTCATTAATAACTTTTTGTTGACAAAAATATGAGGTATTACATAACTCTCGGTATTCTCTGTGATCTGAATCATAAACAAATCTTAGGTAATGCTTAAGGTCGGTTACTTGTCAGAATCACAATCCGAGGGAGTGTACTTACTACCACATAATAACACCTCTCAAGGACTTCTAGTTGTCCTGGACAGCTCCAGGTTGAGAATACCTACGATCCACCTTGTAGCTCGTCGATCTCTAGTAGTAACATATCGGAGATGCCACCTCAATCCGCTAGTTTCACAAAAAAATTCGATCATATCAAAACATCACACATATAATGGAAATTTTATCAAATAATGCATGCAATTCAATAGTAGTTTGAATAAATAACAATTGTTATAAAATGCAATTTACATGGTAGTTAAATGAATAATTAATGTCATGTAATGCATTTCTCCTATTTGTACAGATCATGAAGTGATCATGCAAGAAATGAAATATTTCATTATTCATCACACTATCATTCAAACACACCAAACAAGTTCAACAAATTTTCATATAATATTCTAATTAGCCTAGAACTATTCAAACAAATATTTTAAATTTTAAATCCACATAATACGTCAAAGTAAGGAATTCACATCCACCTAATTTTGTAGACCTTTAGAGCTACCTTGCTTTCCTTCAAGATGTTCGCTACTCTAAAATTGTAAATCTAAAATTCAAACATCAATAAAAATTTTCTAATATTCAATCTCATTCAAAATATTATTAAGCTTAAATAATTTCTAAAATAATTATAAAGTCTAAATATTAATTTTAACTAATTCAGGATTATTCCAAAATTTTAGAATTTTATATATTCAAATTAAGACAATTTCTAAGTCCTCCGAATTTCTTAATCTGAAATTAAAAACTTTAATAATTTATTCCCAAACTTCTACGATTTATTCACTTCTAAATAAATTTAATTAGATTAGAACTAATAATTTAAAAAAAACTAAAACTTAAATTTGGGCTCCAAATTAAAATCCCTTCTTCACTACTCTATCATTTTAGTCTAAAGATAGAAAATTCACATATTAAATTTTCTAGGTCTCGACTACTTTTCCAAATTAAATAGAATAATCTAAGGCTTAAAACCATAAAAATCCCCTTAACTCTTAAATAAATAATTTTTATTTCAACAAGACACTTCTAATGTTGAATATTTACATCAAGATTCCAAATAAAATTTAATTGATAGTCTCCGAAACTCGAACCCCCTAAACTTCAATATCCATATTCCAAACATCAATCCAAACTCTACATAGATCAAAAATAATAGTTCTAACATAAAAAGATTAAATAAGGCTTTAAATTCATATTTTCACTAGTAAAAGTTAATTTGTTTTTTCTAAATTTCATTCTTCGCATCTAAAATCAAAGAAAATCAATTTTGAACTATCTAGAATTCAAAATCAAAAATTAAAAGTTTTATGCCTTTCAGATCTGAGTCCAAAAATAGGGCATCGCCTTTTGTTGTCTTTGCCGCACGAACAAACACAACAACAGTATTTGCTACTATTTCTTCTTCACACAGATCGCAACAACTGCAAATTTCTTTTTCGCGCACAAACAAACACACAACATGGCCAACGGCTGTGTGTCTTCTTCTTCATTCAGCTTGCACACCAAATCTGCAACATACACACACATCCAGCTGCAAAATCTTCATCATTCGATAGTAACAAAATTTCTTTGTCCCCAACGCACCAACACCAATGCCCAAACCCTCTTTTTGCTTCTTCTTTCTTTTGTTTTGATCCATGGCCAGCAAACACACACCTTCTTCATTTGAACATGACTCACGACCAGCCAAAACCAGATTTTCGTTCTTCTTCTGGTTTTTGAATCACACACAACGGCAAGCAAGAAACCCATTTCTTTTCATCCTTCTCTTGTTCGTTCTTGTAACACCCCGACCCCTGTGTTCTTAATTGGACTTAACCATTTTTACAATGGACTTAACCAATTGGCGGGCTAGGTTGGTGTTACTTTACAAGTAACACGCACTTGACTTTCTAATCCCGATATCCCATGCCTTTCAAAATTTATACAATGCAACGTTAAAAGAGACAAAAGGAAATTCATACTCTTTATTTAATCATAAAGAAGAGTGCATAAAATAAAAATGTTTATAGCAGAATTAAAGACATAAGTGGGCAAACATACCCCACATAGAAAATTTTAAGATAAAAGGACACTAAAAGGGAGACGTCCCACATTCTTCTTCACAAGTTCAAATTTCCAAAAAAAAAGTTATAGGAAGGGTGACCAAAAAGCTCAGTAGATCTTAAATAACTATTTTCATATTCAAGACATTAACACATACATATTTCAACCACTTTCAAGCATTAGGGCATTTCAGGCATTTAGATTGTGTAAGTTGTAATTTAGACCAAAAGAGTTTTTCAACCCTTGATGTTCTCGACTATGTGACTCCTTAGAGTGAAATATAATATTTCTTAGTCTATATCATTGGACTTTGGACTTAGGAATTCTAACCCACCAACCAATCACTTAGGTATTATCAACCTCATGAACTAATCATAAGAAGAGATCACTCACAGTGTTACTCAAACAACTATGATGGTACGTGGTTTGCATTACTATTTTTCTCATCTTAGATCTCATGTTCAAGAAATAATAATAATAATATTTCAGGTCATACACTAATCTAGAAAAAAATTTCAAAATTTAAGAACACATAAAAGAACTCACTCATTATTCAAAATCATGCACCAAAACTTGGAACTCATCCCTAAAAATGATACTACCATTAAACGTGTATCAGAACTGGAACATTGCATGAATGGGAATTAAAAATTTTAAATAAAAATTTAAAATTTTCAAAAAATCAAATCGATCGAAATGGACATGCCCATAGCTTAAATATGAAAAAGGTTTAAGAGGGCAACTTCCACCTTAGCTTAGACGTTTCCCAAAAATTCGGCAGCATTTTCCCCACGTTTTTGTCACTTCAAACCTCCACAAAACCACTATCTAATGATCACTAAAACTTCAAAACTCGAAGCCTTCCTTAGGCACAAAATGAGACGTCAAGAAGAGGAAGAGAAAGATGAAGAAGAGAACACACTAGTCGCATTTCACTTGCTCTTGGAATGAATGGTTTCTGAAAAATAAAGGGGGTATTTATAGTTTCTCAAGGCCTAAAAGAGACGTCTTGGGGCAGCTTGGGTAGCATGGGCAGCCATTCTCATTTGGGCAAGTTTCCAAATACTAAAGGTAGGACATGGTAAGTGTGCATATTTTGGAATGTGTGCATATCTCTTTTGTAGGCCCATTAGTGATCTTGCTAGTCTTTGTTTCTAATTCAATTTCAGAGACTGAAATTCTTCTAGAACCCTTCTAAAATGGTCTTGGACATCACATAGAGAAAGTGAATATTCTCTCATATCTTTCCCCTTTGATTCCTTTGGTTGCTCATCACACTTAAGCAAAAAGGAATGTTTTCTTCTCTTTTCTTTGGACATCCAGCTAGCGGGTGTATGATATCAAAGCATGAGAAACACCCAATCACATGTTGATATTTAAATTTGATCCCCGAGGAAAATCTTCTAATTTAGTCATGAGTATAGGTGGCATCCCAGATGTGAGAATCACCCAATCTAAGCACCAAAATGGGAGAGCAAAGTTTCCATTTTTTACTCTCTCTTGTGAGTGTGGGATGGCTTGGGTTTTATGAGCATCAATTTAGATTTCAATCCTTCCTAATTAGATTAATTCACATGTGTGCACACACACATGTGCATGGGTCGACCAATTTTTGCTTGGGTGAAGCATGGAGCACATGATCACTAACTTGGTGTATAGAATCAATCTTCATGGATTTCCAAATCCTAGGTGGGACATCCCAAAGGTGTGGTGTACTGAATCACTTGTGTGCTACATTGGATCATGATTAATGGGATCAAATAAGGGAAGACGCCCAATGGTGGTTGAGTAGGGTGGGATGCACCCAATCATGGTATTCCACCCATGTGACTTGTACATGCTTTAGGTGGTCATGCCTTCATTGGTTCACATGAATTCGATAAAATTTAATATCTCCCTAACCACTAGGAATTTAGGTGTATAACCTGTAGTTTTGGAACCACATGATCAAGATACAAATTTTAAGGTATAGTTTGGCCTAAGGCATTTTTCTTTAACCTTCCTTATTTAATGCCCACTAAAGGAACTCACCAAAGGAACTCACCGAATCTTGGCCAATTGTCCTGATTTTTGGATATGTGGTGTGTCTTGTTAATTTATGTCATCCTATGAAATTTTGGGTCATTCTGATTCCTCGAAGGGTGTTTGGCAAATGAGAGCCCTAACCCTTGAAGGGTGTTTGGCAAATGAGAGCCCTAACCTTAACCAATTGATCTAATTTTTGAATATGTTATTCAATTGGCAGGTTCAAGTCACTTTGCTTCATTTCAGGTGATTTTGGATTCCTAAATGAGAGTTTTAGAACTTGCCAAATTTAGCCCTAAAACGAGCTCGGTTTCATTTTGCACCAAAATTTCACTAAATAGACCTTGAATTTTGTTACATTAGGTACAGAGTTTTCAGGGTATTATAACCTACCCTCCTTACAAAAATTGTCTATGAAATTTTCACATAGTTATGGATTTCTATTGAAAAGGTGGGATACTTTGTCTTTATTTCGCTTTCTAGTTCCAGGTGGGTTCTTCCACCCCATGTTGTTTCCATAAGACTTTTACCAACGGAATGTTCTTCGTTCTTAGACTCTATACCTTGTAGTTGAGGATTCTGACTATTGTTTCCTCATAAGTAGCATCGTCTTTGATAGTTGTTTCCTCCTAATGGATGATGTGAGAGGGGTTAGGTTCATACTTTCTCAACATGGATACATAGAATATATTATGAGTTGAAGTCATATGGTTTGGTAGGTCCAACTCATAAGCACATTCCCCAATCCTTGGAAGTATTTCAAAGGGTCCAACAAACCTAGGAGACAACTTCCCTTTGAATTCAAACCTCTTGATGCCCTTCTGAGGACTAATTCTTAAAAACACTTTGTCCCCTGTAATACCCTGAAAGTCTATGAGACGTCCACGTCACTAGTGAACAACAAAAGTGGAATAACAAGCTCAAGAAAAGAATCAAAATGACCAAAACGACTAGACAATCATGTATCATAAGTCTAAATGGGCATATGGGTGATACCAATCCGAGAAGCACGAGAAATGGCGAAGAAAGACACTCAACACCAGAGATTTCATTCTGGTAACCGCGGTCAGTGCAGGAGAAACCCAGAAAAGAAGGAAAGAACACCACTTTGGTGACCGCGGTCAGTCATATAGTAACCACGGTCATCGCCATAGAAACCCAGAAATGAACAGGAAAAAATTCATCTGGTGATCGCGGTCCGTGAAATGGTGACCGCGGTCATCATACGAAAAACCCAGAAATGAATGTAGCATGACATTCTGCCTACCGCGGTAATCACACTACGACCGCGGTCATTGCACAGTGACCGCGGTCATTCGTCGAATTCTATATAAAGAAACGCAAGCAGAAAACCCTAGATCTGGTATTTTCCGCCGCAACTCACAGATTTTCTTCTCTAACTCTCATCCAACTCATTTGCTTCATTTTTTATGGTTCTATTGGGTCCTAAGGGTGGTTTGAGCCTCTTCAAACCATTATCTACCGTCTTCAAGCTCAGATCCTTCGAGAATCACATCAACAAGGCTGGATTTGAGTTGAAGCAAGCTTGGAAAGGATTTGTGCGAAGGTAAATCTCGAAACCTTCTTGAAATCTTACTTTCTTAGCTTTCTAAATTGTTTTCTACAAGTGAAAACCATTTTCATTGAGTTGGTGTGTGTTTTAACCATGCGACGTTCACTAGTGTTTTCCCATTTTGTATTGATTTTGGTGCATTGGAAACACATGTGTCAAGAGCACGAACCTTAGGGTTTTTATGTTGTGCCATGAATGTTTTGGACTTACACATGTACATTGTTTAAAAAAAACTCTATAGATTGATAAATTGAGGCGTGCACGACGAGGAACAAGGCACAAACTTGAGGAGTACAAAGGTGGGTGTGATTTCCTTACTCCCTAGCCTTATCCGAATTTTGAATGCTTAACATGATGTTTGTTAGCTTAAGACTTGCTTAGAAGCATGCTAGGACTTGCTTGTTTGATCATAGTTGAGTTTGATTGGTGTATGTATCTTGATGCGTGGATGTTGTGCCATAACATGCTAGATAGAGATTCCTATGAGATGAATTCCATGAATGGTTGATAGCATCTATTTTGATTTACTTTGGATGATATATTGATGATCACATATGACTTGGAATGACATGTATGACTAAAGAACATTAAATTAAGATTAATGAATCCACGTACTGACACGGTGACCGGCCTTAGGGTGTCATCGTGGGTGTCCCTACCCGAGCTGACTGCGACAGCTAATAGTGTCTTCAGACGGAGAGTCACTGCGGAATTCCATCCTTGGATCGTGGTCCCGAAGGTAACCGGCCCTCGGGCGTTGCCCCGGATTTGCTCCCGGACCACACAGGAGATACCGAGGGTTATAGACTCTTTCGGTCTTAGATGACAACGAAACAAGAAATTATGTGAAACGCCTAATGTAATGAAAGCGATTGCATGTTTTGTATTATGTTTGTATAATGTTAGTGATGTATAGGGATGATCCACTGGGCTCTCGAGCTCACCCCATTTTTCCATTACAGGTGATCATTGACACCGCAGCAGTAGGTCAGCACACGGGCCGTATTTTTCAGGTAGTGACCTCACTTGGAGGTCGTTACAGTTTTTGGTTCAACTTTATTTGAATTTGCCTTGTACCATTTTGTTGTAAATATTGATTTAGAGTTTATAGCGAACTGGGCATGTGCCCTCTTTTATTTTGGACTGTTTACATGTGAATTATATATTTTGGAACTTAAGCCCCTTGGACAATGTTTTATTTTCATTCCATGTTTGAAAAAGGATTTGAAATGTTATTCCGCTGCAAAGTGCTTTATTTGGCCAAATATGAATTCACTTTGGATTTATGAACGAATTGGATTCCGCTGCATATATTTTAAATGAATTTCGTGTCTATTGAAAGAAATCATCGTTTTGATGGCCATTGCATATTTTAATTTTTCACATCTTAGCCTATTTAATAGAAAGATATGAAGTTAAGACTGAGAAAGAAAGAAGCCGAACCACGTGGCCTCCGGCTCTCGGCGAACGAAAGAACGAACGAACGGGCGCGCGCCGTCTTCGCGCGCGGCCCAAGCGACGGACCGTCGCAACGGACACAGAGATGATCGACCGGGAGCCGGGGTGTCACATCCCCAACTTGGAACTCTAGTAGGCTTCTCCTCTTATTAACATAGCTCTTCTAACGACTTTGTGTTGTGATCAGTCTCTTCTGTATCAACTTGACTTTGTTGTTCATTTCTTCCACCAAGTCTGGACTGCTCAACATGTGATCTTTGAGCTCTACACAACAGGTAGGCAATCTACAGGGTTTTCCATAAAGAGCCTCGAATGGAGCCATCTTAATGCTTGCTTGATAACTATTGTTATAGGCAAACTCTGTCAAGTGTAAGTACTTGGTCTAGTTCCCCTTGAAGTCTAAGACGCAAGATCTCATCATACCCTCTAAAATTTGGATAATTCTCTTAGATTGTCCATCAGTATGAGGATGAAATGTTGAACTCATGGTGAGTTTTGTGCCTAACTCCTTCTGTAGCCTCTGCCAAAATCGTGAAGTGAAGCAAGAGTCTCTATCCGACACAATTGATTTAGGCATGCCATGAAGCCTCACTATTTCCTTGACATAGAGTTCTCCCAACTTACTGACTTGGTTTGTGATTTGATTGGCAAGAAGTGAGCCACTTTGGTGAGACTCCATAATAACCTAAACAGTGTCTTCTCCCTTCTGGTTCCTGAGCAAACCACTGACAAAGTCCATGGCAATGTTATCCTAGTTCCATTTAGGGATAGGGAGTGGTTGTAACATTCCAGAGGGTTTTCAGTGCTCTGCTTTAACTTGTTGGCAAGTTAAGCACTTGGAAACATGTTTAGCCACATCTCTCTTCATTCCTCTCCACCAGTAAGTCTTTCTAAGGTTCTGGTACTTCTTGTCTCCTCTTGGATGCATTGTATATTTGGTTTGATGAGCTTCATCCATGATGATTTTCTTATTCTACCCATTCCGAGGTACACAAATCCTCTCCCTGAGTAGTAGGGTATTCTCAGTGTCCATCCTGAAATCAGGATGTCTACCTTGTTTAACACCTTCCATCAATCTAGTGAGCCATTTGTCTTGTCTATGTTCCTCCTTGATTTGTTGTATAAGGTCTGATTGGAAAGACATGTTGTAGAGGTAAGCTTCCTTCTCATTAAGAGTCACTCCCAACCTTAAGTCTTCAACCAGCTGGTACATCTGGCCCTTTTCCTCTTCATTTTTTACTCAGGGCATCGCCCACTATGTTGGCCTTCCCTAGATGGTAATGTAATTGGAAGTCATAATCTTTAAGAAACTCCATCCATCTCAGTTGCCTGAGGTTAACTCCTTCTGTGTGTAGTTATATTTCAAACTCTTGTGATTTAAAAATAGGTCGAACCTTTCACCATAAAGGTAATGTCTCCATATTTTCAAGGCGAACACTATGGCTGCTAATTCTAGGTCGTGAGTAGGACAATTCCTCTCATAAACCTTCAGTTGTCTCGAAGCATAAGCAATGGCTTGTTTTTCCTGCATTAAGACTATGCTCAGTCCACTCAGCGAGGCATCATGTTTAAAGGGTGTAAGTGACACCAGGTCTTGGAGTGAATAACGCAGGGGCCATAGTCAACCTCTTCTTTAGTTCTTGAAATGTTTGTTCACACTTCTCATTCCGTTCAAACTTGACTCCCTTTTCAGTCAACTTGGTCATAGGTCCTACCAACTTGGAGAAGTCTTAGATGTACCTTTTATAGTAGCCAGCCAATCCCAAGAAGCTTTTGATTTTCATCATGGTCTTAGGCTGCTTCCAGTTTATGACTACTTCTACCTTTTCTCGGTCTACAACAATGCCTTCTGCTGATACAACATGACCCGGGAATTTGATCGTCTTCATCTAGAGCTCGCATTTGCTATAATTAGCATATAACTGGTTTTTCCTGAGGGACTCTAACATAATCCTCAGGTGTTGTAGATGTTCAACTTCAAACTTGGAGTAGATCAAGATGTCATCCACAAATACCACCACAAACTGGTCAAGGTATTATCTAAATATTTGATTCATCAAATCCATGAAAGCCGCTGAGGCATTGGTTAGACCAAAGGGCATAACGGTGAACTCATAGTGTCCATATCTGGTTCTAAAGGTTGTCTTGTGGATATCTGACTCCCTAATCCCCAACTGATGGTAGCCTAACCTAAGATCAATCTTAGATAAATGAGTGGCTTCTTGTAATTGATCGAATAGGTCATCAATCCTAGGCAAAGGATACTTATTCTTCATTGTTGCTTAGTTTAGCTTCCAATAATTGACACATAGTCTCATGGAATCATCTTTCTTTCTTACGACAATGCTAGAGCTCCCCAGGGTGATTCACTTGGCCTGATGAACCCTTTCTCCCTAAGCTCGTCTAGTTGAGCCTTTAACTCAATCAGTTCTACTGGCGACATTCTATACAGTGATATGGCTATAGATTGGTTCTAGAATAAAGTTCAATTTTGAACTCTAACTCCCTAGCTAGTGGTAGTCCGAGTAATTCATCTGGGAACACATCCTCATACTCACTAACCACGACTAGATTTTGTATTCTATGTAGGTTAATTGGCTCTTTTTCAGTGAGTTCGTCGAACTCATTCGTCTACTTCAGGCAGTTCAACAAGGTTAGGGTTGGACTCCTCGGTAGTCTCTGCATATCCCCGTTCATTTTGAAGGTTTTCCTAGAAGGAAGGATTATGGTTACTCGTCTCTTAAGACAATCTATCTGGGCTTGATACTGGTCTAACCAGTCCATCCCTAGGATTACATCATAGCCATAAAAAGGTAGGGTGCATAAGTCAACTGTTAAAAGTTTTTCCCCGAACCTTAGATCAAAATTACACATTCTTTTTGAAGCCATAATGGTCCTTATCGATGTGGACACATTCAAAGTTATAGGCAACGGTTTCGTTACAACTTGTAACCTATCAGCTAGTTGTTTGGAGATAAAGGATTTTGAGGCACCCGAATCAATTAACAATCTTATAGTAACATTAAACAATAGGAACATACCTTCTACAGCAGGGACCTAGTCTACCTGGGCCTCAACCGCAAACACTCTGGCCTGATTCTGACCATGACCTTGGTTCTGCCCTTGATTGGCATTTTGGTTTTGAGGTTTGGCTTGAGAATGACCTCTTCCCTATGCATATTGTGGTTGCCACTACTAGGGAACCTGGGTTGGTGCAGTCGGGCAGTCTCTAGTGAGATGGCCCCTCTGTCTGCATAGGTAACACAACCCCAACCTCTTTGCCTGCTCCCTTGCCTCTTCCTTATTTTGTCCCTGTTTTTGTGGGGCCTTATCATTCTTGTTCTTCTTGTGGACCCTTTGTTGGTCTTTCTCGTTCCCGGGCCGCTTATTCATTCCCCTCAACCTTTATTCCCGATTGAGTTCTTGCTCTAAAATTAGAGCTCATTCAACTACCTCCTTGTAGGTTCGGAGGTCTAATGCCATAAGCACCTTTCGGATCTCAATCTTGAGACCTTGTGCAAACCTAATAGCCTTCATCTTTTCCCCTCAGATCATTTCTGGAGAGAACTTGGCTAACTCTGTGAACTTCCTCCCGTACGTTGTCATAGTCAAATCTCTTTGATTGAGCTTAACAAAGTCATCCTAAAGCTTTCAAAGGGTTGCTTCAGGGAAAAACTTTTCGTAAAAGCGCTCTTTCAACTCCTCCCAATTCATTGTTTCAATCTCAGTATTGGGGTCCAACTACATCATTCTCCACCATCCTCGAGCTGGTCCTTTGAAATGGTGTGTGGCTAGTGTCACTCGTTGTAGGCCTGTCACCTTCAGTACATTCAACAGTTCTTCCATCTCTTGGTACCAGTGCTCAACCTGGATGCAGGTCTCAGTACCACCAAAAGATGGAGGGTTAAGCTTTTGTAGATCAATTAGGAGTTTTGTCTATTTTGCATCTTCCTGCTCCTCATGGTTCCTTTGACGTTCTTGTAGTACCAGTGCTGGTGGTGGAATTGGAATAGATTCAGGTACCTACAACTGTGGTGCTACCTAAGTTACCTAAGGGATCATTTGTGGTAAAACCCTCATTAGTTGGTCCAGCACTCGCTGAGACATCTCATTCATCATTGCCTCCAACCGGGCCTGAATTTCAATCGACAATCCTTGTCCTCCTTGCTCGGTTTCATCCCAAGTGGTCAATCGGGTAAGGTGTCTTCTGGTTCTAGCCATTTGCTATAAATTGAACAAATCATCAATATTCAGCGGACATTCATACTATGATGACTCTAGATTTATGTTTCTAGGTTCTCGATTCATTTAGTGGCCTAAAGGTTTTTCTTCTAGGTTTTTTTCATGTATGGGTATAGGATTTAGTTTCAAAGCAAGTAAACTTTATAACATGCTCTTCAAACAATCATATAGTCAAGCTAACACAACAAAGTTCCAAGCTTCCACCTAAGCTTTTAGGTTTAAGTGCCCAATCCCACTCTACCCCTTCCACTTAGATTTTCACCCAGAACAGAGTTACACCCAAACAATTTCGTGAATTGCTCGATAACTATGGTTCTCAAGCCCACTATACCCAACTGCCTCATCCCAGTGAGCATAGAGAAACTCGTTCTTTCATAGTTACCGATCATTCACCATACATGGCCCATCATTCTCCAAGTCCAAGCTTCTTCCATACCCTTGAATTCCTATGCATCACATACTACATAGAAACTAAAAGATATAGAAGCTTCTCATTCTTGTGCCCTGATCAAACAATTTTCTATTTTCACACATTGTTTTATTTCTAGTCATGTCGTAGAGATTTATGTTTTTGATCCACTGTGCCACTTTTGGCTACACCCATTACTATCTAAGGTCTATTATCTAGACTTATGGTTTTATCTAGTTGACTCACAACCTTTGTCTAGTCAGGATACCATCTTTGGCATCTACAAATTTCTTTCCTAGTTCTCCAACCTTCTAATTTTCTTCTATAGAAAATAAGGATGTTCTTTAACTCCGACTACTCATATAAGCTAGTGGTACAACCTCCAAATTGGATAGCGAGACCAAAGTCTACTTAGTAACTTTGCTTTCTAGGGCGGGATAACCTAATTCCCTTTCAATGTTTAACTTTACTCAGGACAAAGCTTACCCACTATCAGCTCAACTTGTAGTTTTTGTATCCAAACAAAACATTTCAAAAATATTTATTTCCTTTTAGAAAACATTTTCTAAAAACTTTTTTCAATTTCAAAATAGAAGGTAGGGCAATCAAAATGACTAACACTCAATTAGGCTTTTTAATTCTTGTCAATCAATTAATGATTGACTTTTTAATTCTAGCCCAAGGCACCTAAAGCCTAGGCTCTGATACCACCTTTGTAACACTCTGACCCCCATGTTCTTAGTTGGACTTAACCATTTAGAAAATGGACTAACCAATTGGCGGGTCGAGCTAGTGTTACTTTACAAGTGACACATACTTTACTTTCTAATCCCAATATCTCATGCCTTTCAAAAACATACAAGGTTATGTTAAAAGGGACAAAAGGAAATTCATACTCTTTATTTAATCATAAAGAAGAGTACATAAAATAAATATGTTTATAGCAAAATTAAAGACATAAGTTGGTAAATATACCATACATAGAAAATTTCAAGATAAAAGGATACTAGAAAAGAGGCGTCCCACATTCTTCTTCACAAGTTCAAATTTCTAAAAAATGTTAAAGGAAAGGTGAGCACAAAGCTCAATGGATCTTAAACAACTATCCTCATATTCAAGATATTAACACATACATATTTCAACAACTTTCAAGTGTTAGGGCATTTCAAGCATTTAGATTGTGTAAGTTGTAATTTAGACCAAAAGGGTTTTTCAACCCTTGATGTTCTCAACTAAGTAACTCCTTAGAGTGAAATATAACGTTTCTTAGTCTATTTTATTGAACTTTAGACTTAGGGATTCTAACCCACCAACCAATCACTTAGGTATTACCAACCAATGACTTAGGTATTATCACCCATAGTGTTACTAAAACAACTATGATGGTACGTGGTTTGTATTACTATTTTTTCTCATCTTAGATCTCATGTTCAAGAAATAATAATAATAATATTTCAGGTCATATAATAATCTGGAAAAAATTTTAGAATTTAAGAACACATAAAATAACTCACCCATTATTCAAAATCATGCACCAAAACTTGGAACTCGTCCCTAAACATGATATTTCCATGAATGAACATAAAAATAGACATGGTCTTAAATGTGTATCAAATTTGAAATGGACATGCTAATAACTTAAATATGAAAAAGGTTTAAGAGGGCAACTTCCACCTTAGCTTAGATGTTTCCCAAAAATCCAACAACGTTTCCCTCACGTTTTTGCCACTTCAAACCTCCACAAAACCACTCTCAAATGACCACTAAAACTTTGAAACTAGAAGCCTTTCCTTAGGCACAAAATGAGACGTCAAGAAGAGGAAGAGAAAGATGAATAAGAGAATACACTAGTGGCGTTTCACTTACTCTTGGAATGAATGATTTGTGAAAAATGAATGGGGTATTTATTGTTTTTCAAGGTACAAGGGAGAATTCTTGGGGCAGCTCGGGTAGCTTGGGCAGCCACTCTCATGTGGGCAAGTTTCCAAACACTAAAGGTAAAACATGGTAAGTGTGCATATTTTGGTATGTATGCATATCTCTTTTGTGGGCCCACTAGTGATCTTGTTAGTATTTGTTTCTAATTCAATTTTAGAGACTAAAATTCTTCTAGAACCCTTCTAAAGTTGTAATAACCCAAAATTTTGTCAAAAAAATAATAATAAATAAATAAGTTCAATGAAATTAAATGAAATAAGTTAAGCGAAATAATTTCGAAGATTTTAAGACATCTTTGGGTGCAAACTGTGGGTTGGCAAATGAAAAATAATATATTATGGAGATATAATAAAATAAGAATTTTAGTGCAAAAATCATACATATTTTGATGAAAAATAATATGAAATATTGAGATGTAAAATAAAATAGGCAAATAAAATTTTAATTTGATATTTAAATAAAAATGTCAATTAAGCAGAATTAATTATGAAATTAAAAGAGTTGCTTTCACTTCTTAAGAAATAAAGAATAGAATATATATATATATAACGTAATACATTTACAGCCGTCAAATAAACGTTGTTGTAAACGGCTATAGACAACGTTTACGAATGTATGTTGTAATAACTTACATTATCTTAAAAAAAGTCAACTAACAAACGTTGTAGAAGTTGTCATTTGACAACGAGCAACTACGATTGTTGTAATAACATAAACAACATTCGTATGCTCATTGTAATGACCTTTTCAACAACGTTCCCATGGTGAACGTTGTCGTACGCATTTTACATAAGCAATTTTACAACAGACATTTTATAAACATTATTATACGCCTTCTATTAAAACGGTCGTTGATGCACGTTGTGGAATTGACGTTGTTGTATCATCAATTTCTTGTAGCGAGGTATAACATATGAATAATGTATGTATATATATAATGTAATATGTTTACAATGTTCAAATAAAATATTGTTATAGACGGCTATTTACAATGTTCACGAATGAATGTTGTAATAACATATGTTCTTTTAACAACAGTTGACTAATGAACGTTGTAAAAGGTGTCATTCGACAACGAGCAACTACAATTGTTGTAATAACATAGAACAACTCTTGTCTGCTTATTGTAATGGCCTTTTCAGCAATATTTCTATGGTGAACGTTGTTGTACACATTTTACATAAGCTATTATACAACAGACATTTTATGAATGTTGTTGTATGCCTTCTATTAGAATGGTCGTTGATGAACGTTGTCGAATTGAAGTTGTTGTATCATCAATTTCTTATAGTGGAGTAGACATCTTCATTGTTTCATCATCTATAGAAGGGACATCTCTGTTGGCCTTAGCATCAATTCGAAAAGGGGCATCTTCCTAGGAATAAATTAAGATAAAATTGTAGAGATGAGGTAGTAGGACGTCAAAGGAAAAGAAAGAGAAATGGAGGAGAGATTTTAGGACATTAGAAGACAAGTTCCAAGATATTGAAGAAAAGAGAGATAGATGGTGGTGAGATATGGCTTAAGGAGAGAAATAAGAAGCTAAGAAATAGATGAGGTTGGAGACATTAGGGAAAAATAGATAAAAAAAAAAGATGAGGCAAGTTTAGATAGAAAGAGAAAGGTGAGGGTAGTTGTAGGAGTTGGGAATAAGGAAAAGATGAGGCGAAATAAGCCAAGCTGATTTGAAGAGAGAGAAAAATGATGGGAGTTGCAAGTATTATAATAAAATAAAGAGATGAAGGGAGAGATCGACTCAGAGTTGCTGGTATTAACATAAAAAAGAGATGAAGGGAGAAACTAAATGAGAGGGGAGATGGTGAGAAAATGATATCCTTAGGGAAAAGATGTGATATGGGAGATTAGGGAAGCTAAGAGGGCTCGTTGGCTCTAAAATATTACCACTGTTGGTCACCGATAATAATTGATTTTAGGAAAAATATGTTTTTATACAATATTTTAAAATATCTCACTAAAATATAGTGTATTTCAATTTTATACAAGTATCGAGATATTAATTACAAAACTAATAGACATAGCAGACGAACAGAGGGAGCATGTGTAGACGAATAGAAGGTGATGGTGTGAAATAATCTGGCGGGCAACAGTTCAATGAACAACAATTTTCTTTTTCTTCTTCTTTTTCTTATTCGCAGAGATCTGATTCTGACAGTCCGATGGGAAATAGTTCAGTGAACAATTACAATTTGACGAACAACAACAGTTCTTCTTTGCGAGATCTAGTTTTGATCTTTCCTGCGCTGAGTAGTAAAGCAGGAAAACCAAAAAAAAAAAGAGAAAAAAGTAAAAGAGGACCATATATTATTCATATACAAATGATACACCATATATATACAATTAATATTTGTATATTATCTATATATTATCCATATATTATCCATATATTATTGTATATAGTGTGTATATTACACATACACCATACATTATGACTTGCTCATGCAACTTGCTCGTATGAGCAGTAGCATCAAAAGATCAAGAAGAATAGCAGCATGGTGAGTAGAAGTTCTTTTCTTCTACAGCACAAAGAAATCAAGAACTCAAAGAGATCAAGAAGAGTAGTAGAACGATGAGCTTCTTGCAACTTTTGCTTCTTTTTATGCAGCTTTTGTTTGGGAGCCTTCTTTACCAGTTAGCAGCAATAGGAGTACGATCTAGCGAGCAACAACAAGAGCCTTCTTCACTGGTGAGTAGCATCAAGAGCACAATCTGGGCGAACCAGATCAGTAGCGAAGGGCAACAAAGAGCAACAGGCAGGGCAAGTAGTAGGCAGTGACAATGGCGAGCGGCTAGAAAGAGAGACTAAGGCAAACAACGATGAGCACAGATAATAAAATTGTAAATATTTAAAAAAAACTGATATAAGTGAAAACTGTAAAAGAATGAGTAAATATTTTTGATAATATGTTTAAAAAATCGACATTTTTTGTAATTTCCTCATTGTTTTTTTTTTTTTTGTAGTAAGTGAGAAGACCATCTGGGTTTTAAAATGGGGGCGAAGAGTATGGGCCCATTGATGATGTTTGTTTTACATATATTTTTATTAGGATTGGTTTTTGAAAGGTCGACCAAAAAAATATTGGTTTTCTAAACTATTGGGGTTCGTTTTAATTTTGGCCCCAAGTTTACCAGACCTAACACATTAATGGTCCTAGAAAAAGGCTATATTTCACATGCCATTCTTTTTTAATTTGTTTTTACTCCATCTAACTTAATTTTGTGCTTTCTTTTTTGATTACCCTCCTCACGTATAAATAAGGCTGAATCCATTCGATTTCTAAAAGGGATTACTAATCCAATCATCTTTCTTGTTGAATCTTCCTTTTTCTTCTTATATATATTTTTTCTTTGTTCTTCGTTACCTTTGTAACGACCCTCAATGTTGTACAATGTTTAGATTAAAAATGATTTAACAATTAGGAAAAATAATCACAAATGATTCAAGTGGAGTGTAACATCCCAGCTGTCGAATCTCATCACCAACGATGCTGACTGGGCGTCTTCGTCTTCCACCTTAAAACAAAATCAAGTCAAACGTGCGGTCACTCTGCTTTTGATATTCAGGCACGGGGACATTACTTTTATTCTTTTTTTCTCGGTGCCATCCCAATAAAATATCAAAGTGTGGATACATAAACAATAATGGAATGCATGATTTAACATAAGGATGGCATGTCAACTAAAAGCAGCATGAATGAACTCATAAAGGATATGAATAATCTGACCCCATTGGCCTGAGTTCAAAATAAGTCAATAATTAATACTTGGTCCCATGGCCGAAGTCAATAATTAAAATGACCAAACATAAATTAAATGTGGGTCCCATGCCCTATAATTGCAAACAAATAATAAATTCAAAACTCCTACACAAACTCAATATTGGGGTGTACCACGACTACAAAATAATTGCTCCTCACTTGTCAACGTAAGTGTCTTCAATGATTACCTGTAACATCTCGAAAAGTTCATATGAAATTTGAATTTTTACTTAGAAAATTATACAAAATTGACGAATGAGAATTTTGGCAAGTCATAGTTGACCCAAATGAGGAATAAAAATCAATTTAGTGATTTTTGAAAGAAAATATATGAATATAATGTATATTATGAGATATTATAGCCAAAAATACAAGGATATGTGCAATTTTTTATGAAAACAGGATTAGAAAGTCAATTGGGATCGAGATTTGGCAAAAATCTGAAAAAAAAAGTAAGAAATTTGACTGAAAAATAAAAAATAAACTAAAAAACACTGTGAACCGTAGATCTGGAATCTAATCTCATGATCTGTTGGCCACGATCAGAACCGCACATACTAATCTACTCTAAGTCAGAAACTGAGCACCTAGAACACTTGAGGATCGTGCTAGAAACTCTTAGAAGAAACTAGCTATATGCCAAATTCGGTAAGTGCGAGTTTTGGATGGAAACTATCAAGTTCCTAGGCCACGTTGTATCAGCAAAAGGCATCTCTGTAGATCCGGAGAAAGTGGAAGCTGTTATGAATTGGAAGCAACCCAAGACAGTAACAAAAATTAGAAGTTTCTTGGGTTTGGCAGGCTACTACAAAAGGTTCATTAAGGACTTTTCCAAGTTGGCAGAACCTATGACTAAGTTGACCAGAAAAGGAGTTAAGTTCTAGTGGGATGAGAAATGTGAACGGTCATTCCAAGAACTGAAGATAAGATTGACTACAGCTCCTGTTCTAGTCACCCCAACTCCTGGTGTTACTTACATACTCTATACTGATGCTCGCTGAGTGGGCTTGGAGCAGTGTTGATGCAGGAAAGACAAGTAGTCGCTTATGCTTCGAGACAGCTAAAGGTCTATGAGAGAAATTACCCTACTCATGACCTAGAGCTAGTGGCCATTGTGTTTGCCCTGAAGAGGAAACACTACCTTTTTGGTGAAAAATTTGAGGTGTTTTCAGATCATAAGAGCTTGAAGTACATCTACACCTAGAAGGAGTTGAACCTCAGGCAACAGAGATGGATGGAATTCTTGAAAGACTATGATTTTCAACTACACTACCATATGGGAAAGGCCAATGTAGTGGCTAATGCTTTGAGTAGGAAGTTCAACAAACAGGAGGAAGAAAAAGACCAGATATACCAGTTGAGTGAAGATTTTAGGTTGGGTGTAAACCATAATGAGAAAGAAGCCTATCTTTACAATATGTCTTGCCAACTGGACCTATTACATCAGATCAGGGATGAACAGAAGCAAGACAAGTGGCTTGCTCAACTAATTGAAGGAATCATGCAAGGAAAGCATACAGACTTTAGGATGGATGCTGAAAACATCTTAAGGCTTGGGAAAAAGATATGTGTACCTTAGTAGGGACAGACCAAGCAGGTCATACTTAATGAAGCTCATCAGACTAAGTATACCATGTACCCTGGTGGGGATAAGATGTACCATAACTTCAGGAAAACCTATTGGTGGAGAGGAATGAAAAGGGACATAGCTAAATACGTCTCTAAGTGCTTAACATGCCAACAAGTAAAAGCAGAACACCAAAAACCCTCTGGAATGTTACAACCACTCCCAACCCCTAAGTGGAAGTGGGATAACATTGCCACAGAGTTCGTCAGTGGTTTACCCAGTAACCAAAAAGGAGAAGACACTGTTTGGGTGATAGTGGATTGTCTCACCAAAGTGGCTCACTTCTTGCCAATCAGATCCACATACCAAGTCAGCAAGCTGGGAGAAATCTATGTGAAAGAAATCATTAGACTTCATGGTGTACCAAAAACTATCGTGTCTTACAAAGACTCTCGCTTCACTTCATAGTTCTGGTAGAGTATCCAGAAGGAGATGGGTACTAAACTTACCATGAGTACAACCTTTCACCCTCAAACGGATGGTTAGTCCGAGAGAGTTATCCAAATTTTAGAGGATATGTTAAGGTCTTACGTTTTAGACTTCAAGGGGAATTGGAGCAAGTACTTAGACTTGGCAGAGTTTGCCTATAACAATAGTTATCAGGCAAGCATAAAAATGGCTCCATTCGAAGCTCTTTATGGAAGACCCTATAGATCACCTACCTGTTGGGCTGAACTTGAAGATCAAGTATTAACTGGGCCAGACGTGGTGGAAGAAATGAGGAACTAAGTCAAGTTAATACAAAAGAGACTAACTACTGCGCAGAGCTGTCAAAAGAGCTACACAAACAAAAGGAGACGACCATTAGAGTTTCAAGTTGGGGACAAAGTATTTCTGAGGATTAGTCCTCAAAAGGGTACCAAAAGGTTTGGATTCAAAGGGAAGTTATCTCCAAGGTTTGTTCGACCCTTCGAAATACTTAGAAGAATCGGGGAATGTGCTTATGAGTTGGACCAACCAAACCGGATGACTTCAGCACATAACGTGTTCCATGTATCCATGTTGAGGAAATACGAACTTGACCCCTCTCACATCATTCACTAGGAGGAAGTAAATATTCAAGATGATGCTACCTACGAGGAAACAACAATCAGAATCCTTGACCACAAGGTACAGAATCTAAGAACAAAGGATATCCCATTAGTGAAGGTGTTGTGGAAACATCACAGGGTCGAAGAAGCCACGTGGGAACTCGAAAGTAAGATGAAGACCAAGTACCCGCATTTGTTCATAAGAAATACCTAAATATGTACAAATTTCGAGGACGAAATTTTTTCTTAGGAGAGTAGGTTGTAACATCTCGAAAAGTTCATATGAAATGTGAATTTTTACTTATAAAATTATACAAAATTGACGAATGAAAATTTTGTCAAGTCATAGTTGACCCAAATGAGGAATAAAAATTAATTTAGTGGATTTTCGGAAGAAAATATATGAATATAATGTATATTATGGGATATCATAGCCAAAAATACAAGGATATGTGCAATTTTTGATGAAAACAGGATTAGAAAGTTAGTCGAGATCGAGATTTGGCAAAAATCTGAAAAAAAAAGTAAGAAATTTGACTGAAAAATCAAAAATAAACTTAAAAACACATGAATCGTACATCTGGAATCTAATTTCATGATCTGACGGCCACGATCAGAATTGCACATACGTACGAGCGCACTGAATCATCAAGATCAAATGGTCGTACGAAACTCAAGGATGATCGTGCGGCCAGAACGAATTTGTTTATCACAAAATCAGATCCGCACACCATGATAGAGGATCATCCGACGGTCGAGATTGAAGCTGCGTTGAGGGATCGCAAACATTGCTGCACTTGAGGATCATCGGATGGTTCAGATCAAAGCCACGTTGATTAGTTCGCGAACAATGCTGCGCTCGAGGATCATCCGACGGTCCAGATCAAAGTCGTTTTGGATTGATCACGATCGTTGATGCACTCGACGAAAATTCAACAGTCCAGATTTGAAGATTTCGATTTCTGTTGATTGATCTGAGAACAATCCAACAGCCCAGATCAAATTCAAAATTTAAAATACGAAAATTACCAAAAAAAAATAACGAAAAATTTAAAAAACATCTGAAAAATAGTTTCTAAATCCGAAAATTTATTTCTAAAATTCAGAATAAATCTGAAAAATACTCATTTTGCTCCAAAAATTATAAAGTACGAAATTAGGGAGAATTAGGGTGTTTTATTCAAAGAAGAACACAAAACTTTCTAATTTTCTCCATTTGAAAACCTATATAAACCCCCCTAGGCTCTCAATTTCATTCATCCCAAAAATTAAGAGTTGAATTCTACTCTTGTTTTATCTGAGCCTTCTTCTTGGCACCTTTTTCCATCTTTCCCTTCTTGTGTGTGTGTGAGAAGTTCTTCTCTCGAATTGGAAAATTAAGTTGGGCGATCTTCATTTGTAATACATCAAAATTTTGTCAACAAAAGTTATTAATGAAATAAAAATTCATTGAGAAATAAATTATAAGGCAAATGAAAGTGTGTTAATAGAAATATCAATTAAATAGAATTAATTATGAAATTTAATAAGTTGCTTTCATTTATTGAGAAATAAAGAATAGGAATAAAAATATATATAGGTATAGACATATATTTATAGGGTAAATTGTGTGAGAATATAATGGGCATGTTAAATACTACATATTATAAGAATATATATATATATAGAAAAATATGCATAATTGAATAAAAATGAAGTATGCTTATATTTATAAAAAAAAATAAGTATAACATTATATAAGTATCAATTTATAATTACATAAAAAATGAAAGGAATATAAAATATATATAGGCAAATGAAGAAATAAAAAAAATAGAGAAATAGGGACTATTAATTTTTGGCAATATTAAAGAATAGACAAATATCTAATAAATACAATATTAAATAGTTAGAAAGGGGAAATATTAGTAAGTCCATAAAATAGAATGATTTGTGCAATAAAACCAAGTTTTCATCAATTAGAAAGTGTCTAATTAGCAAAATTCTGATAATAGCAACCTTAGAAAGTGATGTTGGTATTAGAAACTGCATCCAACAGCTAGAAACATATCATCCGCACAATCTAAGATCTCACGGTCACGATCAAAATTGCACCATACGTCGGATGCACCGAACCACTAAAATCCAACGATCCACAAACAATCTACCAGATCCAACGAACGAGATCAAACCAAAACCGACGCCCGGATGCACCGAATCAGCAAAATCAAACGACCCACGTTCAATCCATCAGATCCAACGGTTCATGGCTCAGGCGCAATCTTTGATCGCGAACGTGCTATGATCGATGAACACCCAACGGGCCAGATCAGAGGCACAGTCGAAGATGGCGAACACATCGCGATCGAGGATCATCCGACAGTCGGATGAAATTCACTGATCACGATGGAGATTCGCACATCGTGATTAATGCGCATCCAACAGCCCAAAAAGACGTGTTTCGATCGATTGCGAACCAAACACTGCGCTCGAGGAAAATCCAATAGCCCAGATCGAACCCGAACGATCTGTGATCTACCGCTGCGATCGAGAATGATCCGACGGCCTGGATCGAATTCTTCCAAATAAAAATGAAAAATCCGAATAAAATCAATAAAAATGTTTCCAAAAATCCAAAAAAAAAGGTTTCAAAATTCCAAAAATTGCCTAAATACACTTGCTATTCTCTTATACTTGGGGGCCACGAAATTTTGAAGAATTGGCAAGTTTCTTACAATGAGAACACCATAAACTTGTCATTCTATACACTTTTGAAACCTATATAAACCCCCTATGCTCACAATTCAACTCATCCTAAGAAATAAGAGTTGAGATTTTTTCTTGTTCGCTAAGCCCTCTTCTTGGCACCCCCTTCTCACCATTCTTTTCCCTCTTGAGTGTGAGAAGTTCTTGGCTTGGGGATTCTTCTTGGGTGATTTTCTTAGTGCTTGAACATTGGGAGCTCTTATCTAAACTTTGGGGGAAACTACATCTCAAGGTGGAAGTGATTTCTCTAACACCCCTTTTTCTTATTCAAATTTCTAGCATGTTCATGGTTTGTTTGGCTTTCGAAATCAAAATAATTTCAGTTCAAGCATTGAAAAATATATTTTTAGTTTTAGATTTGATTCTTGTTCGAATTTATGCATGCATAATAATCATGTCATGTTTAGTATCATGCTTAGGCTTTATTTTAAAGTATAATGCATGATTTTGATTATTTCAAGATTAAATTTTCAATTTGATCATATGCTGAATTTATTTATTTCAGTTTCATGTTCTGAAATTTATCTTATGATTCAAGAATATATGATTTAATAAAGATGATGGTGATAATAACCACGTACCATCATATCAAATGTGTGGGCTGCTATGGATGTTCTTTTCATATGATTAGTCCATATGGTTCTAAGACTAAAGTACTTGGTTGGTAGGTAAAGTCCCTTGAAGTCCAAGAGTCCAATGAAATTGGCTAAGAAAGGTTATCTTTCACTCTAAGGAGGTACTTTGTTAAGAACATCAAGGGCTTCAAAACCCTTTTGGTCTAAAATCTCAACTTTAAACAAAAATATTGTTTGAAACGCCTAATATATACAAGTGTTTGAAATATGAATGTATTAGTAATTTGAATTTGAAAAATGGTTGTTTGAAAAAGATCCACTGAGCTTTGTGTTCACCCCTTCCTCTTCTTTTTCAGGAAATTAAATTATAAAGACCATGAAATTTGGATTTTAGCAAGTTCTTTTTTTCTTAAAGTTTCTTTTTAATGTAAGGGCATATTGCCCAATCTTGAATAAGTCTTCTGCTGAAATTTTATTTTATTTTAGAGGTTATGAATTCATTTGATCAACAATGGAATAGTTTACATTATAAAGATATGTACTTTCTTTTTATGAATAAAGAAGTTAAATTTTTTTTTATCTCTAATTGCCTTGATTTTATTGAATGATATTTTTATTCTTGAAACTATTCTAGGGCATGAGGTATTGAAAAATAGAAAGTCAAGTGTGTGTCACTTGTAAAGTAACATGACCCAACTCGCCAAATGGTTAAGTCCACTATCAAATAATGGTGGTTACGTCCAATGCTCATTGAATGTGGGGGTTGGGGTGTTACATCATTGGCACTAGTACGTGGGGGAATTGTTGTCGAAATTCCAGAAGAAAGCGTCACAAGGTAGAAGTGATTTCTAGAACACCCTTCTATTCTTATTTAAATTCATGGCATACTCATTGTTGTGTGTTTTTCACTAAATTCAAAGATTTTCAACTTCAGTTCTAGAATTTTAAATGTTTATTTTAGTATTTCAGTTTTGATTCATGTTTGAGCAATCATATCATCCATACCATGTTAATATCATGCTTAGGCCATTAAATTAAAATATGATGCATGTTTTATGAGTGTTTCATGAATTGACTGTGTATATTCTAAATTTAGTTTGATTTCATATTCTGAAATTTATTTTATGAAATCATGATATGAGAATTAATCAAAGACGATGGAGATAATAACCAACATATCATCATAGTGGTCAAGGCGACACTATGGATGTTCTTTTCATATGAGTTAGGTCATATGATTTTCAGACCTAAGTACTTGAGGGTTGTGTACCACTGGTGGGTTACCATGTGTAACGGGTTGATGCCGACACGTGCCACTAACGGGTTGATGCTGAGTGGACCCTATTTACTTAGTTAAGAACATCAAGGGATTAAAGGTCATTTTGGTCTGAGACTCGACATGAACAAATTGTTGTTTGAAACACGTAATGATTGCAAGTATTTGAATTATGATTGTGTTATGAGTTTGAATATAAAGGATGGTTGTTCGAAAAGGATCCACTGGGCTATGTGCTCACTCATTCCTTTCTTATTTTTCAGGATCACGAAATCCATGGAGCAGTTGAATATAGATAGTTTCTTAGAAAGTTTCTATAGTATTATATTTTTAGAATTTTTAGGGCATGTTGCCCAATGTTTTTATGCTTTTTTACTAAAAAGTATTTTGAAGTCTTCCACTGTAACTATTAATTCTTTTTGAAGAGTTTAGTACTTTCAATTTCTATTATGAATAAAATAGTTTAAATTTTTTTTATCTCTTTTAATTTGTCTTGATTTTATTGAAAATTTTGTATTCTTGAATTTTATACAAAGGCACGAGATATTGAAAAGAAAAGAACAAATGTGTCTCACTTGTAATGTAGCACCAGCCCGACCCGCCGTTTTGTTAAGACTACTATCAAGAGAATGGTGGCAAATGTACACTACTTAAAAGATACGGGGGTTGGGGTGTTACATTACCTAAAAAAAGATTAGTGGGGTGAGCTCAAGAGCCCAGTGGATCATGTACAACACATCTCAAACATTATTAAAGTTAAAGATATAAAATATGCAAACAATTATAAATCATTAGGTGTTTCAAACATTTGTTTATGTTGACGTTAAGACCAAAAGGAATCACTTTTGTATTCCCCTATGTTCGAACTCTTGGAAGCAATACCCTAAAGGTCAATTCCTCATCATGACACAACCTTAGGAGTGAGATCTCACTCGATCCTCAGTCCCTTTCTAACTACTACCATAGTAGCATGGACATCCATCTAGGGTGGAGAAATACCCACGATGACACCAGACTACTACCATAGTATCTGCATTATTGCCCCGGTACGTGGTTAGATTCTTATTTGTCTTTATTTAGTCACCACTAGCATGCATAATTTATTTCATTATCACAATACATGTATCCGCTGAACTTGTTGACAAATTATTATGTACCAGGTCACACATATTATGTTATCCAATAAATAACATCGATGACATATTCTTAGAATGATATTTAATAATAGAAACATGTAGCATGCTATCAAGGTATCATAGGTACACAAACATACAACAACTAACGCATAATTCGTAGCATGTTTCTAAGCTTCTAAAACTAAACACACACATTCAAGACAAAAATAATATTAAAGAGAGTGCACGGTCATTTCTACCTATTATTTTGCTCTTCGTGTTCTAACTCTCACCTCGATGGTTTAAAATCTTTGACCTCGCATTCTAGTAAATGATCCTAATTAGTATAAACATTTATAGTGTTTTTCAACTCGTAAAACAATTATTCGTTAAATTACATGGTATATGATAGGCAAATTGATTACCTATGTGTGCAAAAGACTCGAAACTGCGGTACTCTCATGATCTCAATTGCACTACTGCAATGACATAAAGTGTTATGGCGATACTACTACTTTTCACATAGAGAACACACTTTCGTGTGTTTGTAATCGTTTTCGATTCTTTGCTATGCATACATTATGGTTTTTAACACACTAAGTCTAATCCTAAGATAGCCCTTTTATCGAGTGGGAATGTTTTATACCTATGGTTGTTCATGCCCTCCTTTGTTCGCTCGTGGAAGCTCTTTCTGTGCATTGGTACGCCCATAAGAAATGATTATCACTAAACAAATGTTGAATAGTTATAATGGTTTCGAACAAAATGGCGTGTTATTGTGATTCGTTGAGTTTTAACCTCCAAACACGAAATATAACACACAACAGAACATTATACTTCACCCTTGCTTGTTATTCCTTTCGTTCCCTCCAAAGAACGTCCTTAAGCCCTTGCTATTAAGTGAAGAGAAACGTTTTACACTCGTGCAATGTTAAAACAGTTTTAGCTAACATTGATTTTGAACTAAACGATGTGTTACCGCACATACACTTGATTCCAGAAGGCGTAGCAGTCCAACGCTATTCAGTATTGTGTTGTTCTTCTCCTGACACTGTTTGTGAGGTCGATGGGAAAGACTGGAATAGATTGAACTCGATCTAGGGTGCGTGGGAAAGAGAATGTAATTTCAGAAGGCAGCTAGGGTTTGTGAGTAGCGCAAGATGATGTGTTTAAGGTTTCCTGTGCAATATCTCTACACATATATAGATAACTCGCACCCAGAACTTCCATTTATGATCTTTAATCACAATACCCTAGTGTTTGTCCCGGTATTGTAGTATTGGGACAGTTCCTAATTGTAGGACCACTGAACCACGTCTTTGCCAAAATTTATGAATTTTTAATTGCAAGACCATGGTACCCTGACCTAGTACTACAGTTCTCACACAGATATTTTTTTTTAGAAAATGGTGACGCACTACTATAGTCTTGATTTGGGGACCGTGGTAGTTTTTTTGCAATTCCACTTTTTTTAGGGTATTACATAGAGTTTTAATGAAGTTTGAAAATTCTTGAAAACTTTAGAAACTGTAAAAGAAAAAAGACTTGGAATTCACTACCATAGTAGTGGAAGTCATTACTACAGTAGTCCATTAGATTAGTGGAGAAAATGGTGAGTTTTTTACTTGGTTCCTTTTCCAATTGCCACCAAGCTTTCTCCAAGCAAGAGGTGGCCATGAGCATGCAATTGAGTCAAATGTGGCACAGTTTGGGGTGTAATGGCAACCCCAATTGAGTGATAAATCCTGACCAACACCCATTTCCATCACCTTCTCCTCCATTTCTACGACCATAGCTTTTGAATATCCACCTTCTACTCTCAACTTTTGAACCCCATATCTCTTTTAGTTCTCAACCAATCGTGTGATCTTAGGTTTGCTCGAAAGAGGAGAATGAGAAGAACAACATTGGTATGGCTATCAAAATCGTGAGCATCAGCATGTAGGTTCCAGATCCAAGTGGTAGTATTTGGACCCTTAGCTATTGTTCTTGAGAAATGACTAGATCTGGCCCATTCCTCGAAAGAAGTTTTTATGGGATCCCTATAGCTAAGAATCATACATTGAGGATAAGTCTTGTTAGTCGGGAATCACAGTATAATAGAGCCATTTGTCAAGGTAAATTGTGCATTCCTTTAGTTGGAATTGATATTTGATTCTAAAAATGGGTAGTCTAATGGTGGTTTCGTGGGTTGTAATGTTTGTAAGATGAATCATTATTGTTTTGCAGACTAAAATGAAGCCAAAGGAAGGTTAAACCATACCCAAAACCATAACTAAGTGGTTAGAAGTGACGAACAAAACCATGGTGTTGCATATGGTTCAACACTTAGTCAAGTTTCTAATGATAGATGCATGGGTAATGACCTTACTTCATAGTTTTGTAGCCCTTGATTAAGAGAACCATGGTGTACAAGGCTTATATATCTTGAAATTAAGATGTTCAATGAGTAAATTAAGCTAATAATAAGGAGGTTGGTGCTGATTTGATCATCCAAATCATAGGCTAAAGATGCCTAGTTAGACTATTATGTATAATTGAACAATTAAACATGTTCAAGTAAGGTATAAAACCAAACTTGAAACATAAGACAGAATGCTTAGAAAATTCTGAGCATTAGACAATAGATGCATCATATTGTAACACCCTAGTTCTCAGTCCTTCGTTTCTGTCATGATTGTCACGCATGGAGAGGTACGTCATCAAATGTTAGCACATATATATATCGTCTACTGAGAACCAGGACGTTACTTTTCTCAAATTCATTTCTCATTAATCATCTTCTAGACGTACCAAATCTCACACAAATGATTCATCAATCTCTTGGACATACCAAAAGAGGATCCCATATAATAAAACATGGTAATTCTTATCAAAACTCACGAATTAAACTAAATAAGACTAGACATAAAATGTTCAAGTAATCATCTGTAAACAAGCTAATGTGGCCCAATACCAACTTGTAAAAACATTAAAGCAAACCATTAAAAAGAAAGGGTCATCTGCCCAATTTGACTAATGTTCATAACCATAAATAAAGCGAATCAAATCACAACCTTCCCAATGAAGTTTGTGAATATCTAAATGGCGCTTAGTTGTACTGAAACTTGTTGTATCTCAAAGATCACCTAAAATGGAAATGATGGGTTGAGCTCGAGAGCCCAGTGGATCATACATAGTATATCAATAGCATTACTTAAATTAAATGTAGAACATGCAAACACTTATCATACATTACGCATCCCAAATATTAAGTTATCAACAGTCGTTAATGTAACATCTTGAAAAGTTCATTTGAAATGTAAATTTTCACTTAGAAAATTATACAAAATTGACGAATGAGAATTTTGGCAAGTCATAGTTGACCCAAATGAGGAATAAAAATCAATTTAGTGGATTTTTAGAAGAAAATATATGAATATAATGTATATTATGGGATATCATAGTCAAAAATACAAGGATATGTGCAATTTTTTATGAAAACAGAATTAGAAAGTCAATCGGGATCGAGTTTGGCAAAAATCTGAAAAGAAAGTGAGAAATTCGGCTGAAAAATCAAAAATAAACTTAATAACTATAACAACCCAACCCCCACGTTCTTTGAGTTTTGGACAACCACCAATATTTTGATGGTGGACTTAACCAATTAGCAGGTCGGGCCGGTGTTACTTTACAAGCGACACACACTTGACTTTCTATTTTTCAATACCACATGCCTTAGAATAAATTCAATAGTGCAATTTCACATTTAATAAAAT